>SNQJ01S0055255.1:0-22096 GCA_010110895.2 Picea sitchensis
TCTTTTACCTGCCACCCGGTATAGAATATTTTCAGGTAGCCGCAATGCTCACACTACCTAATATGGTGTTAGCAATCCTAGTGTGGTATTTACACCCATCTGAGATGGTCCCTTGACCATCCCTTCCCCCATCCTTACCCCCACCGCACCCCCACTCACTAATCCCCCTGTTACAACTGGGGGCAGAAGAAAGAAGAAGGAACCCACCGCTCCACTTCCTCCACGCATCCCACCACCTTGTGCACTATGTGAGAAAGAGGGCCACCAAACCAACAACTGTCCATCACTACCTGAATTATAGAATTTGATCCCCCTCAATCAAACTCCCACAACACCCAACACTACTGCTATTCCCCCCATTACCACCCACCCTTCTATTAGTAAAGGGTTGAGGACCAAATACGCTTGTGCTATATGTTCCGAGTATGTCCATTACACCCATCATTTCCCAGCACTGCCACACTTTCGGCAGACATTAGCCGCAGTATGCCAGAACTTCTAGAACAACCCCAGCCCTGCTACGTCCTCCTCAACAAATATCACTGACATTCATTATGTCACCACTTCATTCAATGAACGTATGGGACGCCCTTGCTCTATCTGCGATTCATTAGCTCATTTTACATACCAGTGTCCTATGATCCTTGAATACAGGCAACGTCAATTGGCTGTGCTTCACCGACCCGCAGAGGTGATAATTGGCATTACCTCGTCACTAGAGGATATTCATGTCATTTCTCCTGAACCCAAGGCACTCCCAACACCTCTGTGGTTCTTAGATGACGCATCTGAGGATTTACCCCCCAACTCTCCCAACTCTCCTACTCATTTCCCTTCAAAAAATCTCCACCCAGCCACCACGGGTACCCCTCAGTACTTCAATATATGGTTTATGTCGAGTGAACCCTCACCATCTCCTTGCATTGTTCCCCCTACTTCTTCATCAGGGGGCAACCACACTGTCACTGAGATCACTCCTCACGACCCCTTGTATTCCCGACGTTTCCAATGCAATGAGGAAATACTGGAAGAGCTAAACCACCCAGACTCTCCCTGGGATGTGATACATCACCGCACACTCTTCTCGCCACAGGAAGCCCCCATGCCTCCTAACCAAAACCCCATTTACACAATCGAAACCAAAGCTTTTATCCCGTCAAGGCCTATCGATTGGTTCAACAATCCCATTCCTGCCTCTGATGCTTTTGAAGAAGGTAATATGTCCAACATTTCCCCCACCATCAAAATCGACATTTCCATTAAAAATGGCATCGTCGAAGAAATCATCATTGGAGCTGCTTGCACTCCTCAGGAAATCGACGCATATAAAGCCCTCTTCCAGGAATATAGGGATATTTTTGCCTGGTCATACACGGAAATTCCGGGACTTGATCCCTCTATTGTCGAACATCGCATCGACACCTAGCCCGACATCACACCAGTTCACCAAAAAAAGTGACCTCTACACCCATCCAAAGCCGCGGCTATCAAAGCCGAAATTGACAAATTACGCGTTGCCAGGTTTATTTACCCCATCGCTTATACCTCATGGGTTTCCAACCCTGTACCCGTCGAAAAAAAATAGGGCACTATCCGCGTTTGCACAGACTTTCACGATCTTAATAACTCATGTCCCAAAGACAACTTTCCAACGCCTTTCATCGATCAAATTATCGACGACTGCGCCAACCACGAGGCTCTCTCCTTTGTGGACGGATTCTCTGGCTATAACCAAATTCAAATACACCCAGCCGATCAGTATAAAACCGCATTCACTACCCTGTGGGGTAATTTTTCATATCGTGTCATGCATTTCGGCTTAAAAAATGTCGACGCAACTTTCCAGTGGGCGATGACATACATCTTTCACGATCTGGATAATATCATCCTCGCCTACTTGGACGACCTCACAGCTCGATCCAAGAAACGCACCCAGCATCTAGAATATTTACAAATCATCTTTCAACGGTGTCATCAGTACAACATCCACTTGAATCCTCTCAAGTGTGTGTTCTATGTCACATCAGGGCACCTCCTCGGTTTTATTGTTTCCCAAAGCGGTATTACCGTGGACCCCCTCAAAGTCCAAGCTATCACCGAAATTCCACCTCCTCGAAATTTACGGAAACTTCAGAGTCTTCAAGGCAAAGCTAACTTTCTTAGACGCGTTGTCCCAGATTATGCCATATGCGCACACGGTTTCCTCCACTTACTACGTCACGACATCCCATTTCACTAGGACGACCACGCCCAACAGTCATTTGACGATCTTAAAGCAGCACTTTCAAATGCACCTTTAATTAGTGCACCTGACTATAATCGCGACTACATCCTCTACGTATCAGCATCAGTTGTATCAGTAGCCGGCATCCTCATCTAGTTCGGAGATGACAATCGTGAACACGCCATTTATTACGTTAGTAAGAACCTCTCAGGACCACCCTTGAAGTATAAAAATGAAGAGAAACTTGCTCTTGCAGTTGTCCTCGCAGTCCAGAAACTGTGCCATTACATTCTACTTCGCACCACAAAGGTCATCGTAGATTCCAACCCTATGCAGTACTTGCTCAGTCGCCGTCAAGTTAACGGAAAATTCGCTCAATGGATTATTATCCTTTAGGAATACGACCTCGAGTTCTCAACACCTAAGAGTAAGAAGGCCCTCGTTCTCGCCGAACTTGTCACGGCCCTCCCCTCTGACACCACCAGCACCCTTGTCAACACTGACTTTCCAGACGAACATCTCTTTTACATTAATTCGGATGATCCTTGGTACGACGACCTCCTCATCTACCTCCGAACTCAAAAGTTTGGTAACCACCTCTCACGAGATGATCGTCGACGTATTCGTCATCAGGCCCCTCGCTACCTTCTCATCGGAGACATCCTATACCGACGGGGCGTCGACACCATTCTTCGTCGATGCTTGACTATCGACGAGGCCGACAGAGTCTTAAAAGACTGCCACAACGGCGCATGTGGGGGCCATATTTCGGGTATATCCACTACTCAAAAGATTATCTGAGCCAGTTACTTTTGGCCTACTTTGTTTCATGATTGCATTCATGCCGTGAAACGATGTGAGCAATGTCATCTCTATGCCAACAAAGCCTGGGCTCCCCCCGCTCTTCTCCGCCCTTTCCTTACTGCCGACCTTTTTTGTAAATGGGGAATCAACTTCATGACTTGTAATCCCCCCTCCAGCAATGGTCACAAATACATCGTTGTCTCTGTTGATTACTTCACCAAATGGGTCGAAGCTATGCCCACTTTCAACAACACCGCTGACACAACATCGTGTTTTTTCTTTAACCATGTCATATCCCGCTTTGGAGTACCCGTCCAGCTCATTTTGGATCATGGAAAACACTTCAAGAATGAGATCTTCGTCGAACTCTCATCTTGGTTAGGCTTCTCTCACAAGTTTGCCTCACCATATTACCCTCATTCTAACGGACAAGTCGAGGCAGTTAACAAAGTCCTCAAAACCATGTTACAGTGCACGGTTAATAAACATAAAACCAATTGGCATCATATGTTATTTTTTGTGCTATGGGATTATCGAACGACTGTGAAAACCGCTATCGGTTTCACACCATTCCATTTAGTCCATGGGGTCAAGGATCTTCCCATCGAGTGTGAAATTCCCACCTTACGCATCGCAATTGAGCTATTACCTGACACTGCTCCAATGGAGCAGTGCTTGCTAAACTTGGAGTCTCTGGATGAAGATCGTCGATATTCCTTACAGACCAATGAGGCAGCTAAAAAATGATCCAAGGCTACCTTTGATCGCCATGTCAACCTCCGATCATTCCGCGAAGGCAACCTCATCCTGGCTTACGATATCACTCATGATACCTTTGGCCATGGCAAATTCGAATCACTTTGGCATGGCCCTTACATTATCCAACATTGCCTCACCAAAGGCACATACATCCTGGCCTCCCCTGAAGGCCTCTCTCTCAAGGAACCTGTCAATGGGTTGTATCTCAAGAAATTTTATGCTTAAAAGTAGTCATTCTACTTTAGGTTATTTCTTTTTCTAGCGTTTTTAATCTTTTTTCTCCCCCCCTCACATGAAATGCTCCATTTGAGTGCCATATGTTTGGGTTCAGCAACCAACAACCAAGTCGAATATACTGTTGTCATAGGCCTCATGGACGACGCTCAGCACCATGATATTTGTCACCTAAGCGTCTTCCTCGACTCTCAACTAGTCGTTCTCCAGCTCAACAATGTATACCGCATACGCGATCCGTGCCTCTTTCGCAAATACCTGCAGGTTAGGTTGTTATCTTGACATTTTGATTCCATTACATTTACCCATATTCCAAGACAATTGAATCAAATAACAGATCACATAGCTAACATGGTGTTAGATTGGCATATATCACATCAATCTACACATACATAAACATATCACAAAACCTATCACAGCCTATATATAGAATGGACATAATCAACTCATCAGCAAAAACATGTAGACAACATATGGATCTCAAATATGTATACTCATGTATATATAAAGGCCCATCAAGCCATCCGAATATTTACATACAAAAATACATGTATCCGCAGGCCAATGCAGCACCTCGGTACAAAAAATGGGCTCACCAGCCTATATACAACACAAAAAGATATACATCATGCACCAATCATGGTGCCTCTATCGCTCCACCACCTGCTCCTCCCTCCGGCGGTGGCGACCGACCACCACCTGCCCCAGGCGGTGGTGGTCCACCCCCTACAGGACCTTCCTGCCCCGGCGGCAGGCGTCCACTCGTCATAGCAGTAACCACTGCTACTCGTCGCACTATGGACCGCCATGGTGGCGGTACCCCCACACACTACTCCAGGAAACTCTCATCTTGGATGCGTGACCACATGCCCTCAGGCACATCCTGTAAAACCGTCTCCAGACGATGGCGTATATCATCAAAATCCACTCCAGTCACTGCCAGAGGAGCGTGTGATGGCCCCGCACCAGGGTCATCAAACCGGCGCCTCCTCGCTGCCCTCTCTGGCTCAGCTGGTTGCTCCGTGGAATCCTCCCACCGACGTCTCTCTCCCCATGGCAATCTCTCCGGCTCCTGACGAGCCGACACTCTCTGAAACTCTACCTCGTGCTCGCGAGGTGCCACATCTGCACATACAAACAAACAACAGATAGTATAAGCATCTATATCATAAAAATATGGATGGTTATCTCAAAAAATATGCAAACATACATATCTACATCATCAATAAACATACCTCGATGATCAAAAACCTCCCCCGAAGGTAGCACCATATCCGGATCCTCCCGAAAGTCCACCCCAGCATAGGGGTACCGCAAAATCACCTGCGGCATCTGTCGCCATACCTGCGTGGCCTCTGCCGAAAATAAGTGGCCCCCTTCACCACCACCGTGGTGAAGCAATACAGTCGACCACCGCCTCAACCGTGGATCTCGCGCCCCAGACACACTCAATAGAATCATCAGGCGCAACATCGACACCCTCTCTAGAAACCAGGCCACTAGGATGGACCCGAAAGCAAACTCCCCTGCATCAGTAGACCGACAGTGGTCCAACTATGCCACCATCCTCGCATGCAGCGTCATCCCCCAAGCGAAACGCTCGCCAGCCAACACTCTCTCCAGCACCAGAAGTTGGCCACCACTAATCC
This sequence comes from Picea sitchensis, assembly GCA_010110895.2. NCBI lineage: Eukaryota > Viridiplantae > Streptophyta > Pinopsida > Pinales > Pinaceae > Picea > Picea sitchensis. Next base: position 5,671 of record SNQJ01S0055255.1, read on the forward strand.
GCTGGGTCGCCAGTGACCCATATACCCGCACAATCATCGCTACTATACAGCGATGAGCCAGGGAATCTATCGCCGATATACTCACCACCGTCCCAAACATAAATTTCTTCCCTGAACAATATCTCTGGCCAATATCGACGAGCAACGTACTCCTAGGCAACACCGGCTCCGTCGGTAGGGGTGTTCCCCGAAAGGGGAGCTCAGTCAAGAAATATACATCCTCCACCGCGGTGAAGGGGATCTACTCTCCTCGCACGAGGAAGCAGTGCAGCTCCGGACTCCACATCTGGATCAGAAACTCTAACAGATACTCCTGTTCCCGTATCAACGGGCACTCAAAGAACTTTAGAAACCCACAGGTTTCCAAAGTCGCACGCACACCGGGCTCCTCAATGGCCATGGCATCTCGCAACTGAGCGCAGTCTCGCTCTCGTCACCACACTGGCATAGTCACCACCATCCACCTGCAGACAAAACAGATCCCTATATCATCTCACGCAACCATTCACAGCATCAAAATGACTCATTTTTATACACCCCAGCCTTGACTCCTAGGCGCAGTTTTGTTACCCACAGGCGTGCACACATGCACGCATGTTCACTACACAGGTGTGCACACATACATGCTTGTTCACTACACAGGTGCACATCAGTGTGCACCTATTTTTTTCACAAGCGTGCCCCTATGCACGCCTGTTCACCATATAGGAATGCAGAGGTGCATGCCTGTTCACCACACAGACGCGCACTGGGGCGCGCCTGTTCAAGTCACAGGCGCGCCCTTCGAGCGCGCCTTAAATCTCCTCTACCACACCCCCATGTGCATATATCTGGTGGGAAGGCGTGCACGTATGCACGCCTATCACCGGATCGCCCATGCATGTGGGGCCCATACCCCCTAAATACCTTTGTATGGCCCTCCGTACAGCCCCTGCCCAAAAATTGAAAACCTATTTTTATACAGGATGATCAGACCACTAACCTGATACTCGCAGATCCTCAATCGGATGCCTCATCCTCCCCGAACCTCCCAATCTCCTCTAAAAACTGCTCGTCCAGTCACTATTGCAGCAGGTACAAATGAGGTGGCAATGTGGGCCCTACAGCTATATATAGGCCTTTTTCCAAACTTCCACTCACCATTCTGGGAGCCCAAGGTGTCCATTTTTTAAACCGTCTTCAGCCACGGGATCAGCATCCCGTCACCTACATCACAACAGTTCTTGGGCCTCTTTTCATCTTGAGCCCCCGGGGCACCTTTTTTATCCATGGTCAGGTACACATGCACATATTTCACGCTTATCCAATACATGCTCATATCTTCGATTCTTTTTAGATATTGTTCACTTCGGGTATTTGGTTTTCATGTGTGCAGGTATTTGATCATCATACATCGACACAACCCCTTCAGGTATATACTCAGCACTGGCATGTAGTCTTTCCCGATGTATCACATTTACATTTCCAGTCACACCCTCTGATATTGGCCTCTAGGATCCCCATTTCCGGCTTTGCAGTACCCACGCCTCCATTTGCATCTTCGATACTGTTACCCAGTAGCATTCTTACCCACATGAGTTGTCCCATTCATAGCACCTTTTGCCACTTTTTGACACTCATGTTGTTTTTCATCACCCTTTAGGGATGGGAGTCCCGATAGTCTTTCATCATGTCGCGAATCAGCCACATACTCCTCCTCATTTTGCTAGCTTTCCCACATAGACTCCAAGATTATCTCTTTACGGTTCTATTTTTTACCTGCACCTCCACAGTATCATGAACCCTCCATTTACTTCACAATCAGTTTGCCCATCTTCGAACCTACCTTCATTTCACCTACCTCATACAGAAACTCACCAATGGGGGCCCCACCCTTCATCATTTTTCCAAGCAAATTCTGCCCTACATGGGCCACCCATATCACACTGGGGCACCCATTTCTGTATTTGTACATTTCTCCCCAAATCATTCGTTATTTATTGTAAAAACATCTTTATTTCCAGTCATTATATTATCTTTTTTGTCGTCACCTTTGGCGACCTGCTTCCCTCCTTTTGGCCAAACGCAACCCATGTCACCCTTGGTTGGAGCATTACTTATCATCTACCCTTTCTGGCATCGTCCATATCTTCAGAGTACCCCACAGGTCACTTACCTCTACCCTCTGAATTTGTTCACCTTGTCCCGCCTCTGGCACAACTTATCACCGGTCTTGTCGTCCCCCTGACACTCGACCTCATTACATGGTTGCGGCCACTTTTTATCTCATACATCCTCCAACCAAGGAAAGTCTTGAGTCTTCCCACTTCTTGACTTCGTCCATGTACCTCTGCCACTTCCTCACCTCAGTAGATTTCCCGAAGCCCTTTGCTTCTGGGAGTTGCGTTCCCCTTTTGTCGACATCATCACAATTTTCCAGAAGAGGGACAGTATCTTGATTCTCATTATCCATCCAATGAGATATCTCGGATGACACAGGGTGAAACACCATTTCTCCCTGCTGTCGTTGGCCCCCGTAACATTCGACGCCAACACTTTCTCATGTTACGGTGGGTCTTACTTTGAGACTATTGTAGTTATTTCTCTCATTTTCCGAAGACCTCTGAACTTGGTTGGGCTATCAATGCCCACATAATCGCTGCTACTTATTACCACGATCACTGCCTACTATTCAGAGTATGTTCATTTGCAGAATTGTCTTTTTCCTTTATCACAACCACCCCCGAGGGTGCTACAGTTGTCTACACCAAATATTTCGTCATCTTTTTCAAAGTTACATGACACAAGCATCGGGCATGCCCACCTCATTTGTACACAGTTTTATATTTTACACAACTTATGGAAGGTCAGGTCCTACCGGTTCCTTTTTCCCTCCAACGGATCGCTCTAGACACTCACACCATTACTCTCTCTTACAACAACATTCTCAGTAGAAGAAACATTGATGGTTTTCGGCTATACGTCTGCTCCTAACCTCATCCATCAGGGGGCATCTGTTATCACTAAAATTTCATCTGCACATGGTTACAAGAACTCAGCATCGTCAAACAGTAATGAAGTCATTCATGGACCTGAATTAATACCACAACATTCAAAAAGGTAAAAAACTATACAAAGTAGTGAAAAATGGAAGAGCGCTTTGCATACATTGGGCACGCGCGCACATGCGCGGAACAGGAACGTACAAATTGCGCACAAGTGCATGATGCGCGACTGTTAACGAAAAAATCCGCGCACCTGCTAAACGACGCATTTATGGAAGTGGTCGGCCTCCCAACCACTTATGGTTCAGCTCCCAAGCCGATTTGACCTCCAAATCAGGACTGGATCCGAATGGTGGGCTGGTCAAAGACCTAATAATGCCCTAAATGGCCTATTTTCACACTACAAAGCAGTTACACAATAACCCAATGCAATGCTATAAAAATCCATGAATGCACCTTATTTTCTCAAGGAATTCAAAGTAATGTTATGCTGCCTATATTGTTTTAAGGACTCCATCCTTGACAAGAGCACATTGGCACCATTTCATTGAGCAATCCATCTCACCATTGAGTGGATTTGTAAGGAGTTATTTCATCATCATTTTTGTTTTCTTTGTTGTAAGAAGAGCCAACTAGTGAGGGTCCAAGAGCCTTCCCTTGGAGGAAGAAGGGACTCATAGTCCCCTTTCTTCTTGGTGCTTTGTTTTCATCAATAGACCAGCCTCTAACATTGGTGACATGGGTCTTTTTTTTCTTTTTTTCCTATTCTCATGATTTTAATTTTTATTGCATCTATTAGTCTAATTCTTAGTTATAGTTTTGTTTTCCTTTCTCTAACTCTTTTCTCTACAGCTGTCCTGCTCAGCAGACCCAACTGGGCATGCTAGCACCTCGATTCTTCTCACCAAGGTGACGAAGGAGGTGAAACAGGTTCCATAGTACATGCCTTGAATAAGTGGAGGAACTACCTCATGGGAAAAAGTTTTGAGCTAAGGACAAACCATAATGGTCTGAAATATCTATTTGATCAACCAACTCTAAATTCCAGACAAAGTATATGGTTAGAGTTTCTCTATGAGTATGAATTTGATATCAAGAACATCAAAGGAAAAGAGAACAAAGTGGTTTATGCACTCAGTAGGAGAGTGCATGAAATGCACGCTACAACCATTAGCATGTATCAAACTAATCTTAAAGGCAGAATTTATGAGGCTTAAAAAGAAAATTTTCAGTACATGGAAATAGTAAAAAAATTACAACAAGGTAAAATGCAGCAGAAGGTTGAAGATTATAAATTGGGAAATGATGAAATTCTCTTGTACATGAACATAATTTATGAACCAAATTCTCATGAATTGAGGAGTATGATCTTGAAATAGATGCATAATGTACCTTATGATGGACACCCAGGATATTAGAAAACCATTGCAGTTGTCAAGAGCCAATACTATTGGCCAGGCATGAAGAGGGAAATTGTTAAGTACATTGCTAAATGTCTAGAGTGTCAAAAGTTCAAGGTTGAGCATAGACACCCAGCTAGGTTGTTTCAGCCATTACCCATTCCTGAGTGGAAGTGGGAAGTTGTGTCAATGGATTTCATCACCAAATTTCTCAGAACAAGCAAGAATCATGATTCTATCATGGTGGTGGTGGACAAGCATACTAAAACTGCCCATTTAATTCCAATGAAGATTACTCACAAGGAAACAAATGTTGTTGATATTTATATGAGGGAATTAGCACACTTGCATGGCATACCCAAGACAATTTTGTTTGACAGAGACCCAAATTTCACCTCAAAGTTTTGGAAGGGATTATTCAAAGGGTTCAGAACAAATCAGAACTTCAGCACAACTTGTTATCTTGAGTGTGGTGGGAAAATAGAAAAGGCGAACCAAGTGATAGAGGATATGCTAAGAATGTACGTGATGGACAAACCATCTAAATGGGAAGAATATCTATACTTGGTATAATTTGATTACAATAATGGGCACCAAGTATCTCTAAAGATGAGCCCATTTGAGGCACTTTATGGAAGAAAGGGAAACACACCAATAAGCTAGGACAACCCAGATGATAGAGTAGTTATTGGGCCAAAGTTTCTTAGCGAAATGGAAGAGAAGATGGCAAAGTTAAATAAAAATTTAAAGGCTTCTCAAGACAGGAAGAAAAGAAACCCTGATAAGGGAAAAATTCACAGAGAATTTTGTATTGGTGATCATGTGTTTCTGAAAGTGAAGGCCAATAGAAGTTCCCTAAAGTTGGGAAACTATTCCAAATTGGTAGCTTGTTACTGTGGGACATTTGAAATCCTAGAAAGGATTGGGCCTGTAGCTTATATGCTTGCATTACCTGCATCTATGACCATTGATAATGTATTCCATGTATCATTTCTTAAGAAATATATACCTAATGCTAATCATGTTATTGATTGGAATGTGATTCAGGTGGAGCAAGAAGGTGCTTTTCAAGTGCATCTTGTACACATTCTGGATCAAAAAATCAAGCAGCTCTGGAATCGATCCATCAATACAGTAAAGGTCCAATGGACCCGTTACGGTCCTGAGGATGCCACTTGGGAGAACGAAGAGGCCATGCAAGCAAAATACCCATATCTTTTTGAAGATTTCTGAAAATCTTGTTGTAATATGTAAATATGATGCACTGAGGACAATGAATAAATAAGGGGAGGGGATTGTAATACCCCAAGGCCGAGCCCCTATTGAATTGTAATTATATTTATAGGTTGGTGAGCCAAGTGTTTATAAGCTGGGAGGCTTATGTGAATATTAGGCCAAAGAGCCTGGATCGCTTAAGGCTAGTGAGCCTATTTTTTTATTTGTAATTATGCATATCATTAAAATAAAAACCACATCACTACGTACAGACCGACCATGGAGAAATATTTATGGGGGACTAAGCTCCACTAGGTAGGGAATGGGAGGGATAAGTGACTAGGGTAAAAAGGGTTAAGCTTGAGGGCTTAGCACCAGGAGAATATCATATTATATTTTCCTAAAGACTAAGGTGAGAATAATTGTTTTATCCTAAGACTTCATGTATAACCTGTTGCTGAAGCCCTAGAAGGGGAGTGGGGTAGCCAAAGGACTATCGAGCAAAGAAGGATCATACTCCCTGGGGTGGGACATGCGTGTGGGGAATTAGGGAATATAAGTTGTGGATGTGTGTGGACTCCTGGGGACAAAATTATTCTTGGAGACTTTGTAACCTTAGCCTAGCCTAGGATTCCCTTTACCTTGGGTGGCATTTAGTCCCAGCTCGGGGGTGACCCACTCCTAATAGCCTGGAGCAACATGGTCTAAGGTTTGGAAGTTCATGGAAGGTCTACACACAGTTGGTGGCCTTCTTAAATAGATAAGTAGTCTTTATATATTCTTAATTACATGTTGTATGTTACACATGTGTTTATTTACTATATGTTTCCACATAATTTTGTGTATGTTAACATAAAGTAGATGTTTTTTTTTAATTTATTAAGTATGATATTTTCCGCAAATGAAAGTGAGTCTTTTTGTAAGGTGGCATGGCCCAACCCTAAGATGGTTGGGAATGCTACAAATTGGTATCAAATCTTGAACAGAGTAGAATTGTAGTAGCATGCCCCGTCTTGGGTGGTTGGGGACGCTACAATGGTGATGGGGCAAAGAGTGCGTAACCATTCATGATCCAGGTGGATATTGGTGGCCACCCACCTATTCCAATTATCTCCTATTGACATTTTTTAGTTCAACACGTTCTTCTGTACTTCTTTGTAAGTGTGGGTTCTACACTTCCGGGGTTGTTTAAATCCCTACACATCTTCCAGGTGGAGACTGGTGGCCGCCCACCTAATCCAACTAGATTATTTTGGATGTTTTCATGTCAGCACATCTCTCTGTACTTCCAGAGCCATTTTGAGGCCCTAAACAATGTTTTTTTGGCTTTCCATAGTCAAACTGTAGACAGAGTCAGATTTTGACAACGTAATGTGTAGTTATCGAAAATACCTTTCCAATGGGCTATCACGCTCCTAAAACGAAGGTTGTATGCAAAAGTTACAACCCCGGGAAGTTGAGGTACAAACTTACCCATCGAGGCCCACATAAATTTCAACGTTTCATTTCCTAGGGTTAGGTTTTTGGATGTCTAGGGTTTTGGAATTCATGAGTAATGTTAAAAAGGCCTTTGGAGCCTCACTGTAATTTTTCTGCTCAAACGAATGCGCGTAGCAGCCACATCTCTTCTCAGAGATAACTACCACCATTTGAGCAAGTTGTTTTCAGTTCTGCAGTTTTATAATTTCAGCCTATTTCATTTATTCAATGGAAGGTATTGTTCATTGGATATCTTTGTTGTTCTACATATCTCTGTGTTTATTTTATTCAATTTTCTATTCATTTTGTTCCACTCATAAATCCGGATCAGTGGTATTAGAGCAGTCTTCTCTTCATTTATTTTTCTTTGTGCATGTCCCCGACAAGATCTAGGTATAAGAAGTTGGGAATGAACCATTCGAGCCTTTGCAACATCGGTCGCGTCGAGCCTGAAAACAACCCATGGGGAATGAAAATAAGGATGATGGAGCAAGAGATCCTTTTAAAATGTTTCTCAAGGAATCCCTTGCGTGACAAAGGAACGAAATAATGGACAACTTTGAACATATCCTTCAACGGCTTCCCACAAGAGAATAATCTTCATCAAGCGGCCATGAAACCCCCTTCAAGGTATAGGTAAATTTTGATATTCCCTTATTTGAAGGACTGGTAGATGCAGATGTTGTAGATAAATGGTTGAATCTACTCGAAGGGTATTTTTCAGTCCACATTTTTTTCGATAGGGAAAATATTGTTTTTGCACTCCTTAAGGTTGTCCCACATGTTAAGGAAGGGTGGGATACTTACTCTGAGAAAAGGCCCATAGAGGAATCTTCAATATTTGTGGTCTCCCCCACATGGGATTCCTTCCGGGATGCCATTAAAGAACAATACTACCCTGTTAGAAGATACGAGGACCAATACACCATATGGACCACCCTGCATTAGGAAAGGGGCTAGACATTACATATTTCACCAATATTTTCCATACCCTACGCACAAAATTGGGTATCAAAGACTCTGAGCGACATCTGGTGCTCAAATACCATGAATATTTGCATAGATACATTAAAACATAAATGGAGTTTCTGGACATCACATCATTGGGTACGACTTATAGATATGTTGTCAAGATCGAGCAGAAGAGGTGAGAGTTTGGATCTACAAACTACTCACAGCCGAAGAAGGGAAAAGGAAACCCCAACCCACACAACAAGGGACAAAGAAAATATGGCCACTCTCATGACAACTAGTCCAAGCCACAACACAATAAGGGTAATGAGAAGTCGAAGAAGGACACGAGAAAATGGTGTGAATACCATAAAATCCCTTGGCACAAAACCGAAGAGTGTTGCTCCAAGCAGTCACTCGTGGTCAAGTTGAAATATTCCGAGTCAAAGGTTGATTCTGGATCCATATCAAATCCAGAAGGAGGGAAGCGGATTATCGATGTTGAACCCAGTGCCACTGTCACTACCACCAAAGTTGAGCCAAGTGAGATAGAAGAAGAAGAGGAAGGGGAATGCCTCTTTCACTCACATATGTGGGTAAAGAGGTCTTTGCTTCATTTCATTTTCTATAGTGACAGTTAGAAGAACCTGATATAAGAAGAGCTCATCAAGCAGTTGGACCTGCTGAAGACACCGCACCCACAACCTTATACCATTGGATGGCTTCGTCAGGGAAGAGATATTTATGTCAGCCAATAGTGTCATATTTCCTACGAGATCAAGCCTTTCAAAGACAAGGTATTGTGTGATATTTCTCCCCTTGAAGTTTGTGATGTTCTTTTAGGACAACCATATTTGTGGAAGCGACATGTTGTGTATGAGTCTAGACCTCACAATGTTATTATTACTTTGGGTAGACAATTATACAGGATACCATAGGTAGAGACGCCTAACGCTCTTTTTTTAATCTTTTCTAAGCAATGCAGTAAGGTCATTTCACAGACCGAGAAGTTCACCTTCTTTGTGATCTCTGCTCACAGTAAGCAGAAGGTCACCGCCACATCTGTGGCCTCTACATAAAGCCTCTCTTTGTAGAATAAAAAAGTGGAATATATCATGGAAGAATACATAGACATATTATCCTCACCCACCAGGGTACCGACGCATTGCCAAGTCAAGCATCCAATTGATATAAGCCCCGATGCACCTCTTCCTAATGGACTGGTCTATCATCGCTCATTGATGGAAAATGACGAAATCAAGTGTCAAATCCAAGAGATGCTTCAAAAGGGGCACATCATACCCAACTCCTCCCCTTGAGGAAGCTCGATTGTACTGGTGCAGAAGAAATATGATACCTGGAAGCTCTACATTGATTACAGAGCATTAAACAAAATCACAGTCAGGAATCGGTACCCAATTCTCAGAATTGATGACCTTCTTGACCAACTCAAGGGGGCAAAGTTCTTCAACAATATTGACGTAATGTCTAGCTACCACTAGGTTCCCATCAAACCAACTGATTTATGGAAGATAGCTTTCAAATCTAAATAAGGTCGGTTCGAATGGATGGTCATGCCCTTTGGCTTAACAAATGCACCAACCACTTTCATGACGTTGATGGATGATGTATTGAGACCCTTCACCAACTCTTTTGTGGTAGTATATTTGGATGACATCCTCATCTTCAACAGAACTTGGGAGGAGCACATGAAACATATTCAACAGGTTTTGAGCACTCTACAACAACACAAGATATTCCAACTTGGAAAAATGATCCTTTGGAACGAACAAGGTCCAATACTTGGGATACATTGTTGATGAGAATGGGGTACATGTTGATCCAACTAAGATCCAAGTCATCGGTGATTGGCCAACCTCGACCACACTAACTGAGCTTCAGAGCTTCTTGGGACTGGCCAACTTCTACCTATAGTTCATGTTGGGATTCTCCCATATTGCATGGGCCCTCAGCTAAGTGACCAAGGGCGGTGGCAGGGAAAAGTTCGCATGGGGGAAGGAACAAAAACAAGCATTTTATTATTTGAAGCATCGCTTGGGATTGACTCCAGTACTCTCATTACCCGATCTGCAACAACCATTCGAGATTGAGATTGATGCATCTGACTATGTTGTAGGCACAATTCTCACTCAACACGGTCATTCGGTAGCATACCATAGTGAGACACTCTCAGTTACCGTCTGGAAATACCCCACCTATGAAAAGGAAATGTATTCCATTGTACAATCCTATCGTCAATGGAAACATTACATTCTAGGAAAGGAGACAATCATCCACACTAATCAAAAGCCTCTGCAGTTCATATAGACACAGGGGGTTGCATAACGACCACCATCAGAAGTGGTCCACCTACATGCAATAGTTCCATCTCAACATAAGTTATAAGACAGGGAGCACAAATCATGTCATTGACTACCTCAGTCGACCTCCCGTGGTTTCACTCACCACTGTGCTCCATTCCTGTGGACATGAGGCATCTGAGTGGCCCCAAATTTATCAGCAAGATCCAGACTTCATCACCACCTATCAAATCTTGGTTACAGGCAAAAATGTCACCGATTTTCACATTCATGATAGAATGTTATGCCATCTGGTACATCTCTTTGTTCCTTCAAGAAAGCGTGCAAAGATGATTTGGGAGGCTCACTACTTTCGGATGGCAGGACATTTTGGCGTGGAGAAAATTGTGGTCGTTCTATAGAAACATTATTATTGGCCAAAACTTCGATAGGACATCAGAAAGTATATCAGATATTGCATTGCCTATGCCATTTCCAAGCCATCCATCAAGAAACAAGGCTTATACACCCCTCTTCCTACTCCCAAGAAGCCTTCAGAATCTATCTCAATGGATTACATGTTTGGCCTTCCGTCCACCAAGAAAAGCAATGATTATGTATTTGTGGTAGTTGATCAGTTTTCGAAGACGACCATCCTCACATCCTGCAAGAAGAAAATCACAGCAGCAAATACTACCAATCTTCTCTTGGAACGAGTCATTACTACATATTGGAAGAATTGCAACAATCTACTTGCGACGTTATGGACAAAATCGGACATACTGTCGAAAAATAAATGAATTTTTGTTTGTCCATACTACTCGATATCATTACACGTGCAACATACTTTTCAAATCGTTGCAAGAGTGATGACCTTCAGAAGACGTTTCTCTTGCGACAACATCAAATGTGTGTCGCACTTGTGACGATGTGGACACTAGGTCCCCCCCCCCCCAACGGTCACCCACTATTTGACAAAGTCAACATTGACTTGGTCAATTGTCGTCATAATTGCGACGTTATAAAATTTATAAATATGTTGCATTTTACGGATGTTGCGACAAGTTTGCTATAACAACAATGGTTCAAAAAGGGTATAAGGTCTTCTTGGCGAAAAAAAAACAGGTTTTTTTCATATGTTATAATAAAAAATTATAATATATATTCTATTATACACCACTCAATTTTATAATATAATCATGAGTATATGTCTCTGGATATAAATGTCATAAAACATTAGAGGTGGGAAAAAAATTAAAGAGGGTGAAAAGGGTGATGTTAAATGTTACTGCCCTTGCAAAAATTGTTGTGCTAGATGTCCCAAAAGAGTTTTAATAGAAACTGTTAACACTCTATAAATTTCCTAGAGGTTGAAACAAGAAGGAAACTACAAAGGTAACTTTATCCAACCACTTTTAAAGCTGGGATCTAGCCCTTCCATCTTCAGAGAGGGATCTCTCTATATGATTTAGCTTTGTTTTTAATTTAGATGTTAGGCTAGGTAAAGGAATAGGTAGGTTTTGTTGTAAAAGTATTTTTTGAATCGGTTGAGATAGTCTACACCTCCATTGGGCTATGGGGTCTGTGTTATAATCAATATGAGATACAAACCATAAACATAAAGGAAAACTTCCACAGGGAGAGATAATGTACTCACTGGATCTTTAATAGCTTAAATGATGGACATAGGAAAAGATGAGAAAAATAAGTCCAACTAAGAAGCAGTTAAGAATTTCTTAATTGAAAACATCAGAAGATAAACATTAAAATCTTTAAAGTCGGAAGCAGGGTATCCAAGATAAATCCTGCAACATACGTTACTCTTAAAGATTAGTTTTAGAAAACAAAATGATCATAAAGCGAGGATAACATTCAACTTAGAGAATAAACGTCACCAGTGAATACACACAAGAATCCTGTAAAGTGCTTCCTCTTTATTAATGGTAGATCTCCTAAAAAATGGTTACAGTCTGATAGCGCCAGGGTGTAAAGATCAACAACAGCCAACACCTCGAAAAGTGAAGTATTTATAATTTCAAATTACAAACCTTCCTGTCATAACAGATCAGGACATGCTCATTCTATTTTAAGCCTAACTAATTTAACTAATCAAACTGATTGATGACTTGGTACAACTGCATGCGGAATTTTTGGGGTAGGCCGTTGGCGAGATTCTTTCACAACCTCTTCTGACTAGACAGGTGACTGGACCTGGACAACTCATCTGCTAATCGAGCAAATCGTAGAGTTCCTCCCATCTGAGATGACTAGGCACAGTGATTTTGAGCAGTCTTCGATACACTTCATCCATTTCCGTATATTTGGTGAAAGTGGGCTTAGTGAGGAATANCAACAAATTTTAAATTATCTTTAGACACTTCAGCCAGTCTCTTTTTGTAATATGGAAGTGTCATCAGTTTATCATTAATAACTTTCAGACCTGAGAGACCTTTCTTCTGGAGAGTCTCGATCTTGCTGAAGAATTTATGTACCCCATGGTCCATTATCTGAACCTTTTCTTCTAGTTGAAGCAATAATCCCCTCTTGGTAAAAACTCTTTTGACCTCAAGGATGGTTTATGTTCTGTCCTCGATCTTCAACTCTTCTAACTCTTCTCGGGTTTTAGAATTTAGGAATTTGATGATCTCATTTTCCTGAGTTGGCCTGTCTCCTAATTCTATTCTGATCTTTTCAATGGCTTGTTTTCTCCTCTGGACGAACTCGTTCTGCTCAAACATGATTTGGATCATGGGCCAGATTTCATTTATGGACTTTGTGATGTCTGTCCATACATTTTCTTTGACTTCAGCCAAAGTCTTCCCGGCCACTGTTTTCTTTTGGAACTGTTGTAGTTCCTTCCTGAGCTGCTCAATTACCTGCTTTTCTTTGGATAAACTGGTTTGGAAAGAAGTTTTGAGTTCCTGGAGGTTCTCAACTTCCTTCTTCAGCCTGCTGATTTCTGTCTCTTGTAGGTTCATTTTCTCCATGGATTTGGTGAGATCTGTTGTTCCCTCTTGTGGTGTCATTGGTGTTGCAGATGGAATTGTTGTTACTGCTGCTGTGCTCAATCCTGCCATTGGGATAGCACTCAATGGAATGGCTTCCAAAGACTTCAACTGCTCTTTCTCCTTTAGCAGTTTCTCCATCTCTGCTTTCATTTCTTTGAGCTGGGCATTCTGCTCCATGAGCAGCTTAAGAATTTAGTCCTTCTCGCCCTCTTTCTCTGCTATCTCCTTATCCTGTGAGTCTTCTGTAGGAGGGAGCTTCAGTTCTTTTCTCAAGGAGGCGATATCTGCATTTTTCTTCTTTATCATCTCTTCTGCAGCTTTGATGTTCGAGGGATCATAGCCGGTCTTTAGGACCAGCTCCTCTAAAGTTTTAATTCTGTTATCCTTGGCGAAGGATGAAATTTTCTCCAGCTTGAGCTGCATCTGAGCATTGTTCAATGATACCTGAAATTTTGCTGTTGAGGCTGAAGCATGTGCCAATGTATGGAATACCATCTCCCCTGTCTGTTTATGCAAATCCATCTGATCTGTTGGGTGCACGTCCTTCGTTGGAACTCGAAGGTGGCTCTCTTGTAGTCTGTAATTACCTTGGGGGCTGGTACCTGAGCCTAGAGGAAGGCCATATGCATCCTGTGCTTTTCTGTGTCAAATGCAGACAACATCCTGTGCTGTGCAGTTGACGTCTGCTTTCGAAACTGAGCATAGGTGCTGGTGGTAAGAGTCTGATTTTTTTTCTTAATCATCTCGTACTTCTCGAATATGCTCAATTTGGGCCCAGTCTTGCTCGGATGAGTGTTCAGGGGAGAGTCTGTGGATTTCTTCGGTACTGCTGGGGTGATGCCCTAATAAAGGCTCGAACCAAAAGGTGTAATGACTGGCTTGATTACTGTGGTAGTTACTATGGAAGTCAGAGCTTCTTGTTCTACTATCGTACCCGACACTGAAACTGTCTTGGGCCTCTTAGTGTGCAATTGGAAATCTTCTGATGATACCTCCGTTATAGGCGGAGACGACTCCCGTCGAGGCCTTTTTTCCTTAGGAACTTGTGGTGTGGAAGTTGGAAGTACAGTGGTTAGGGGAACCTGTTGTTCCACTTCGACCAAGGTGTCAGGCACCCACATTGTCTGATTTCCAAATTTTTCGATCTCGGGCTTGGACTCGTGAACATACGGGATGTTTTTATTTTTTACCCGCATTTCTGAAATGATCCTGCAAGGATCATAGTGCCATGGGAAACTCATAAAGAATTTCATTTCTCTCAACATTCTGTCAGCTTCTTCCCTGACTCCTCGATTGTTGCAAATGAAGGAGTCGATTTGCCCCTTGATCCGCAACTGCTGTTTTTTCTTCAGGGATACAAAGTGGATGTCATCTGAGTTCATGATCTGCCTTATATATTCTAATGCAAAGATTCTTACCGGCACATACTTTGGCAGCTTGTAGGGTGCCAATTCGCACCCGAAAACTCTGATCTCGGTGTGGTTTTGATACAGGTACCAGTCCCCTGTCTTTGCGTTGTCCTAGAGATGCAGAATTCTCTGGACTTCGTCGTTTATTCATGGCTCAGGCCTGCCACTCAACATGCTGACCACAGGGTGGTAAAATAGATCAATGAATGCTTTGAAGTCATATTCTGTAGAGTTACGCTTCAACAAAGAGGTCCATGTTATGACTGCCTGAGGCCTTCCATCTGCGTCCATTTTCTGCATAGAAAAACTGAATTTATCGGCTTGATAGAAAACAAACATGTAGGCCAATATGGATGAATATCTAAACATGCCCTCTGTGCCAAAGTTCACGAACTGTTAGTGAATATTGTCGGCCAAGAAGGTACTGAAATCAAACTGTGTTGTAGGTTTTTCATCATTGGAGAAAATGGATAAAAAACCCAGGATGGGCTCATCTACCCACTGGTCGGAATAGTAACCTAATAGGGCACAAAGAGAGGAAATGACTTGGTTTCCCTTGGTGGAGAACATGGATGATGGGTAGGGTGGATTGGTGGAAGGGAATTGAGCGGAGATGGGAAGGAACAACTCGAATATTTGAGCTCTCTGGGGAAAAGTCATTTTTTGATACAACTCTATAAGGATCTCTAGGTTGAAAGGAGAAACGAAATCGGCATGGGGGATTTACATCATTTGGTTAATGTCTTCAGGAGTGATGAAGAACAGGACATCTCCAAATGAGGAGACGACGACCCTCTGGTCGAGAATATAATGTGCTTGGCATTTGAGGGAGAATTCGGGGAAGTGGTGGATCTGGGGAAATAGGTACAGGGGAAAATTGGACTCCCAGAGTCCAATTTCATCGCTCTGGTCTAGGAACACCTCTCGGAGCCATGACTGGAGGTATGAAAAATCAAATTCACACTTGGTATCCGCGATCAACCTGTCTTTTCCAACCAATGGGATTTTGTCCAGGTCAACAGGAGGAGGAAGAAAAGAATTCTCTTCTCCTTCCGCTGGTCTTGGCTTTGGCTCCATCTCTGCGATAGTACCTGCAATAAACAAGATGTTAGTGGGGTCGACTGACTAAGGATGAAGGTGACGGAGAATAAATGGAGGCGTAAGAGGTAAATTTTTCTGGCGCGATGGACGAATGGTGAATGAAGGGGGAAAATGGTAGTTTTATTTAAAACTGGGGTCGGTTGGGCACAGGAGACAGGTCAGCATGATAACGGGTAGATTATCCTGTAATAAATGGACAACGGGCCACTTGGGGGTGAACTGGCAGGTGAAGGTGGCCAAAATATACGGACGGTTGATGTGGAGGCTAGGGATTGGAGGTAAAAGTCGTAATAGGGGGATGGTCATGAGTGAAAAGGGAAAAAGGACTGACAGCATGGACTGACAGCAGTTATGAGATGAGACATAACTCGGGAACAAGTGGAACAAGTGGACTCAGTGGAGGATGACACCCATGAGTGACGGGAGGTTGTCATATTTCATGTGGTGACGGGACTTCAGAACCAATAAAATTGGGCCACGTATGACAAGGGGCCCACCAGAGGGAGATAATCATTCCGGACCCCCTCCCCCTTTGGTTAAAAGCAGAACATCGGGGGGGGGGTCCGAAATTTTTTTTAG
>SNQJ01S0055255.1:22842-33376 GCA_010110895.2 Picea sitchensis
CATGGAACATAAAATCGGGAGCGGAGAAACATGAGTTGGGAAAAAACTTAGGATAAGAGTATTTTTATGGGGTTTTCCCAAAATTTTCACATGGACACCACCAAGGGACCTCGACCAAACTATTCTTTAGGCGTTTGAGATATGGTGTAACATTTTTCATCCAGCTAGTTTTATTGGAATGGAGCAATAAAGCAACTAACCTACATGCTAACCTATCTTCCTATGACAGTTAACCCAGATTAAACAGTTGGGTTAAGAAATTACTCTACCTAGGGGCTATCTGACTAGGATTAGACTGTCTGGTCAGATTTATTCACTAATCTAACCTAAGGGCTATCTGACCAGGATTAGACAGTCTGGTCAGATTTATTCACTAATCTAACCTAAGGGCTATCTAACCAGGATTAGACAGTTTGGTCAGATTTATTCACTACCCTACCAACATTAAATTTAAAAAGAACTTGGCCATGCTTGAAAGGTATAGCCGAGTTACTATTATTGCATGGGGCTTTCATTTCAGTTCTTTTATGCCCTCTTTTCTTTTTCTTCTTTTTCTTTTTTCTTTTCTTTTCTTTTCTTTTTCTTTTTTCTATTTCTTTTCTTTTTTCTTTTCTCAAATTATTTGCAGAATGAAAAATCATTTGTCAACAAAAATACTAGAAACAGATAATATCTTAGTCACCAGTTGATCCCCTAAATTATAGGGTGATAACAGAAACAACTAAAAAACATTGTAGAAATAATGGGCACATGGACGAGGGATCAAATGAATATCGTCCCATGGTAATTAACTATATATATATATTCATTATATGTTTTAATATTGATTGTATTCTCAAAATTTTATATTGTTTTATACATGAACTAATTTTTCATGATTGTTTGTAATTATAAAGTTAGATTTGCCCCCTAACTTTCTACAGAAAGCACCAAGTAGTAGCAAAAATGATGTTGTACAAGATGAGAAACATGAAGTAGATAATGAAGATCAAGTTAATGATCCCATGGAAGTAGATGACAATAATAACATAGTTCAAGAAGATGGGACAAATCAAATGATCCAAGACTTATTCATTCATTTAGATGAGGATCATGGGCACAATAGTGATGGTATTTATGATGAACCTATGATTGAAAAGGAAAATAAACAACTTTATAAAGGGTCATGAGAAAATCTTCTCTCCAGTACATTGTTTCTGGAGAACTTAAAGGTTATGAATCATTTGTTGAACACTTGTATGACACAAATACTAAGGTATGTAATATGTTTCATCACATCTACATAAAGGTTGACTTTTTTCCCTTTTTTTTAGTGTTAATTCAAGTGTAAAATAAAAATGCATTTTTTACAATTACTATTTTTTACATTAACTAGTTATTTTTTATGTTTTAGATTGTTAGGTGAATTTATGTTACCCTCGTCAAATATTTTACCTCACACATATCGATATTTACATGCCATTATGAAAGACATTGGAATGGAGTATCAAAGTATAGATGCATGTCCTGATGACCATATTATATATTATGGACAACATGCGTCGAAACAAAAATCCCCGGTATGTGGTATTAGTAGATATCAAACCAATCAAGTAACGAAAATGGTGCCTCAGAAGGTTCTCCGACATATTCCCATAATTACACATTTGCAGTGATTGTTCAGGTGCCAAAGAATAGAAAAATTTATGGATTACCATGCACAAAAGAGAATTGAAGATGTCGTTCTTTGAATACCTGCAGATGGTTATGCATTTAAGGAAATTTCTAAAAATGGCCAGAATTTACAAATGAACCTCATAATGTTAGTCTTTCATTGGCAACTAACGATGTTAATCCATTTGGAGAGATTCAGTCTGTTTACTCAGTGTGGCCTATTTTTTCTATCAACAATAACATTCCTCCTTGGATGTCAATAAACATGGAGAACATAATGTTGACAATGATTGTTCCATGTATTTTTTTACATTAATTTTTCGAATGAAAATTTTTCATTTTTCTCTTTTTTTTTGCATAATATCTTTTATTTATTTATTTACGTATATATACATACCTTGGTAGTAATTTTGTGTAATTTAAAACAATTAGTTAAGTACCAAGTTAAACATATGAATGTGTATATCGAACCTCTTATTGACGAGCTACTAAAGTTATGGGAGGGCATCACTATGTATGACATTTGTAAACCAATCGGGAAGAAGAGATTTCAATGTCATGGAATACTTTTATGGACAATTCATGATGCCCCAAGACTAACACATTTTTGTGGTATGTAACGTTCCATATTGCACACTTGAATAGTATATAATTAATTGAATGTATCATGCATGTTGTTTAAATAATCCTTTTGTATATTAATAATTCACATTAATCCATCTGTTGCAGGTCTTCAAACAAAGGGTAAATTTTCATGTCCAGTTTGTGTTCTTAAGATGAAATCTCGTCAGTCAAAAAGTTTAGGAAAGGAGGTGTTTGATGAGTATATACTCTTCCTCTCTAAGAACCATAAGTATCGTACTACTAAAAAATAGATTTTCAATGGGAAACAAGAGACTGGACTAAAACCACAAAGAATGACACCTCTCTTATGGAAGTTGGCATATGACATAATTAATCCTCTAGGTACCCATTTTGTTTATGTATCGTAAATGGAATCATTCTTTGAAATTTTATTTTAATTATTCAATTTATTTTACCGCATTTGATAAATAGTGTTTTGATTTTTTTATGCTTCATCAATGTCATCATCGTGAAGGTAATAATAATGGGCTTCCATGAGGATTGAAATGTTATGCCACTCAATTCATGAGATTTCCTTACTATGAGGAGACAAAATTAGTTCATTTATTTGATACAATGCATATCAGGAAGAATGTGATAGAAACATTATGGTAAATCATAGATGGAAGGAGGGATAAAGAAAAATTGTCAAAATTTGTAATGACATTCAGGAAGCCAATCATGCAATGCAAAGTGTGATCCGATAAAATAGCGATGGAAACCAAAATAACCTTCCACGGTTATTAACAGAGCAGCAAAGCAATGGTGTAAAAGAGGTCATTCAAAGAATTAAATTTCCCACGGGTTTTTGTTCAAACATAAATAATATCTTAATGAAGAAAGGTGAATTTGGTGGGGTAAAAACACATGATTGGCATACCTTCATTAAGGTAATTAATAATTTTAGTATTCATATTTATATATTAGTCGTATACATTTTTTGATATTTTTATTTATTTTTGTCTAGTTTTGAAACAAGTACCGATTCGTTTTTATTGTTACAGTATGTTCTACCTCTATCTCTCCCAAACGACTTTGAAAACAACATCAAACAAGTTATATATGATCTTGGAAAATACATGAGGTAAGTCGCTGCAATATATATGCAAAAAGTTTTTTCAATTTTTTGTAGTACTTAATGACACTTGTTTTACTTGTAATGTAATATGTATTATGTTTTGTTGAAACATGTTATTTTCTCGCGTCATGATCTGTAGATGGTTGTCATTGAAATAAATCCATGAAGATGATATAAAGTATTGGAAGAGAGGAATTCCATGGCTAATGTGTGAAATGCAGAAGTATCTACCTCCAACATTTTTCAATGCACAAGAACACTACCTCATACACCAAGTTGAGGATATTGAAATGTGATACCTATACACACAAGGTCAAAGTGGATGGTGGAGAGGCACTTGAAATCATTGAAGGCTTTAGCTAGACAAAGAACATGTCCTTAGGGTTCTATGGTGGAGGGATATATGGTGTATGAATCCATGGTGTATATTAGTCAATATCTTCCTAAATTAGCAGCACAAGCTATGCATGCAGTGGATTGCATTTGGGATGTGAAATCCATCAAAATATTTGAAGGGGAGCAGTTGTTGGGGAAAGGTACAATGAAGAAAGTGAGAGGTAATTAAATTGTGGATATTTGTAATAAATATAAATTTTCATTTTTTTGTGTATGTGATCATACTCATTTAATATGTATTCTTTCATAATCTATTAATATTTACCATGGTTATAACTAATATGTAATATTGGTGAATTGTAATTTTTTGATCGGTCAGTTGCTCACGATTGGGATGAACTACATTTATACATTGCAAACAATATTGACTGGATGAAGGTATGGATTGATAGGTGTAAACAATGTCATAGCGGTAGTTTATCATGGAAAGAACTGTTTGAATTGGTTAGAGAAGCTCGTCGTAATAGAGATTTTGATGTTACACAGAAGGAAATAGATTAAGCATATTGTTTGAAAGATGGAAAGGCAAGCAAATTCACCCATTTTATTAAGTTATTTTATATTATATTAATGTTATTGTAGGTGTGTGTTTTTCATATTATACTTTCCAAGTTATATAAATTTGTTTATTATTAATTGAAAATGAATATTTTACATGTCTGGCATATTGCAGTTGAAACACCACAAGGCTATGTGGTGCAATGGCCGTAAATTTCGCATCAAACAATTGAATGAAACCAGGAAAACTTATGATAGTGGGATAACTGTAGTATTCCAGGTCACTAAAGTTTCGTCTAGGAGTGGTAGACGTCCTCGAGAATATGAAAATAGATACTGTGGGTTTTTGAATGATATAATTGAGTGTGACTTTAATTCCTTCAAATTAGTTTTGTTCAATGTCAAATGGTATAGGTTACGAATGCATGAACATGATGAGAAAATAACTGTTATTCAACATGCCAACATATTTCTGATGATAAAAACAACGGTTTTTGAAAAAGCAAATGATCGCTATGTTTTTCCAAGTCAATGTGAACAAGTCTTTTACTCAAAGGTTCCATGTAAGAGGGATTGGTCATTTGTTGTTAGATATCATCCAATAGGAAGGGAAATAAAGTATAATGTAGATGAAGAAGATGATATTGAAGAAGAATATGATGTAGAGCTAGAGCGGGAAGAATATGGGTCGACATATTAAGAAGACGAAGAAGATGAACCGGGCATAAGAGATATTGCACCAGTTCTTTATGATGATATCGATGAAGATATGCTTGAAAACGACATTGATGATGATGATGATATCATCAATCCTTTCAACATTGTTTCTGAACTAGATGTTGATATAGATGTCGAGTTGGATGATGAATAAGAATATACAGAAGAAGGATGATACAAAAGTTGCATTGGATGAGGTACATAGCTAGATATTTTAATTTGTATGAATTATTCTCTTTAAATAATTTTTTATGTGGGTTAATTACATGTTTTTAAGTTTTATTTCATTTTTTTATATCTTATGCTACATGTTGTTAATTGTTTCTGTAATCAATGTTAATAATTGAATACTTATGGGAGGGTTGTTCGAGAAAAGTTCCAATTGTTTTACAATTGATCAACAAATATTTACAAACCAAATTAACCTATAAACCAAACTAAACTAAATTAACCTATAAACTAACCTAAATTAACATTGAAATTTTCTCAAACTTTTCCTGTAGTCATTGCAATTTGACATGGTTGCACTAGATGCATGCCTTGATGGTATGGGAGGGTTTCAAGACTCAAAGATTACTCATATCACATAAGTGAATGGTCTGTAATTGGGTGGCCAATAAGTTGAATATGGTCAATAGCTTAGATGAGAGAAAAAATCAAAGATAAGATCAAATAATCGATGAAGCTTGTGCAATTTTTCGAGTACTTGTCTATTGAGCATTAGTGTGTTTTGACAAACTTGCGATATAGTCCATAAATATTTATTAAGGTTAGGTCATGAAAAGGGGTCAAAGAAGACATGGTCATGTGAGAATTGAGAAGGAAAAGGTGACCAAAGAGAAGAACAATTAGATATAGGCACATGACCAGTGTTGATTACTAGAACAAGTGTTGATTCTCGTCGACCCAACAAAGTGACCAGTTAATCGGGCCAACATTGAAATTTTCTCAAACTTTTCCTGTAGTCATTGAAATTTAACATGGTTGAACTAGATGCATTCCTTGACAGTATGGGAGGGTTTCAAGACTCAAATATTACTCATATTATACCCACATAAGCAAATGGTTTGTAACTGGGTGGCCAATAAGTGGAATATGGCCAGTAGCCTAGATGAGAGCAAAAATCAAAGATAAGATCAAATAACCATCAGTTTCACGAGTCGAGTCGAAACACCATATGTATCAAAGATATGGTTTAAAGAGTCGATTCAAAACACCATTAGTTCTGTTATGGTATTATTTACCTGTATATGAATGTATTCAGTTGTGTATTTATTTATTGTTTAATTGAATCTTTAGAACATACATGCTTATTGGTTATGGTTGTGCATGTTGTTATATATTTTCTTTTATGCGTCCTTATTAATTTTAAAAAGGTATCGGTAAGAGAAAGAAGTCCCAGGGTGGGCTTGAAGGTGGTGTACCCCGGCCTGTGGGTGGTTGGGGTGTGTTATAGATTGGTATCAAAGCTTATGGTTGAAACATCAGGTCAGTATGGGTTAGGTTTGTTGGTCAGAGTCTCGTGGTTGAGACCAAATTCTAACCATGAAGTTGAAATATCAGGAGGAATGGCGTTGTCGAACCTACGCAGGAGCTAGAATGTCAGAGATCCTTTGTAAGGATTTGAAGGATCGTGATCGTCCATTTCGAATTCAGGAGCGATCGCCACTGTGGGATCAAGAGAGATCTGGGATCATTGGATTGGAGGGCAGGTGAACAAGGGTCATCTGATGAAAGTGAATACAAGGTTAAGTCACAACCGTTAGATATCATTGGAGAGATATTGATGGCCAAGAGGCATTGTTGGGACCCAAGTTGCACAGGAGTTAATTCCCCAATGTGGTCTCGCAATCCAAACCACAGTTTCACCCATGGGTTACGTGTCAGCGTCAGAATAATTACGGGGTGAAAGGTGGGTTACTCCAAACCGTCGATGTGTGCCCCCACAAATTGAAAGTCATTAAGTGATGTGACACGTTAGTGCTCGAACATCAAAACTATGAAGAGCCGAAGTAGATCCAGACCGTTGATGAAAGTGGACACGTGGCAGGAGATCCTACACTTCAATAGATAACCACTTCGAAAGAAAGGCGGATGTGAAAAGCCAGAACTCTAGAAGGCTTGAATCCCAAAATTCATCCAGACCATCCATCAACAAGGACACACAGTGCCAGATCTCTCACTTTGGAGACTTAAAACTCTGAAAGGTTTTGTAGAGAGAAGCACTAGGGAAATAAGTATCTGAAGTCCCGAAGTAATTAAGGGCCATTGATCTCAAATCAACAAGAATCGTTGATCTTTGAAACAATATCTCCTGAATTCTTGAAGTTCAGGGTTAATACGGACCATCCGATAAGGAAGACACCTGTCAACAGATTGGACAGTTTGAGAATTTGGAGTTTGGGAGAATTGGAAGTGTGCTAGTGTGGAAAATACCAAAAACTGAAGTCCCAAACCCCGAAGAGCCGAAGTGGTGGGGCATGATGATGTCACCTGGAGGTGATGTAGACCCCAGAATTCTAAAGTGACGTGGCTTGCAGACGTCACCTGGGATGACGTGGACACATGGGATGTGTGCCACGTGTCAGTAAGTTTTGAACATGTGGATGATTGAAATTCCAGTTAGAACGTGACATGTTTCACCCACCTGATTGGTCCACGTGATTGCTTCTAGTATTTCACCACATGGAAACAGATCATGCAGTCTAGAGACTGGGCACTCCAGAGGAAAAATATGTGACAGTTGGTGTTGGGTCGAGAACTCCCAAAGAGCCGAAGCGATTCACATCCGTTGATCTGTGAGAGACATGCATCAACGGATCATCTACTTCGAGTGAAAGCACTATGGGAAAAAGTGAATGTGGAGATTTTGAAACTCCTGAATCCTGAAGAGCCGAAGCAATTCATAGTTGTTGATCTGCGAGAGGACACACGTCGACATATCGTGAACTCTGGGTAAAAGCGTTATGGGAGGAAGGAAGTGGGGAAAGTTGAGACTTCCGAAGGTCGGAGTTTCGAAGTGGATCTCGATCATTGATCATGAAAGAGGACGAGGACCATTGATCTAGTCCTGGTTGAAGGTTCCAAAGTTGCGAAGTGCCAGGAAGGATTTGGTCGAGGTTTCGAGCCGTGGTCACCTGGGGAAGTGGTTTGAAGGGAGTGCCTATGAAAAATTAAATTTGGTACCGACTAAGGGATAACATGGAAGTGTTATACAGTTTAGATTAATACATATATGTTCTTCATGAATTGAGAAGAAAAAGGACCTGTAACATGGTTTAGAAAATTTTGTTTATCATATGCATAATTCTAACAAAATGGTCACTTGCACATTTTGCAGAATTAAGGGGTTTAAACACATCATCTCATAATGCGTATTGAAGAAATGGAAGAAGGAAAGGGAGCCTCCAGCCATGATAAGGAGGTCGAAGGCCAGAATACCAGAGTTGGTAATGCAAAGACAGAGTCCAATGGACGCAACGAAAGAGGAGGGAAGGAAACATTAATAGAGACTGTAAGAAGCCCGAAGATAGAAGTGCAGAGCTACAAAGAAGACAATGAGAGACTGATGAAAGAGAAAATTCAAATAAATGCTCGAGTTTAGCATAGCTTAAATCAGTTTCAGAGGAAAATGAAGAAGGGATCAAACTCAAAACAAGAGGAAGAAGGAAGTTTTTGTGAAATAAGAGAGGATCATGGCAGAGTTGGTTATTCGAGAAGTTCAATAAGAATTCATAGACACCACTCACCTCCTTACTCAGAAGGAAATTTTTATGCATCGAAAGATCCTATAAGAAGTCAAGAGGTGTCTCTTGTTAGGAACCAGAGAAGGAGACAGGAAGTGGACAGTTTGCAAGGAGAGCTGAGGAAACTTAAGCCACCCTCCTTTGATGGTGAAAGAGAAAGGGAAGATGATGTTGAAGCATGGTTGCTTGGACTCGGGAGATATTTTTGGTTGCATAACTATTCATCAAACTTGGAAGCCAAGATTGCCACCTACCATTTACACAAGAAAGTTGCAATGTGGTGGGATCAACTAACGCAAGTTGAACATATTAATGAGAATAGGATCACTTCGAAGAAGTTCAAGAAGTACTTCCAGAAGGAGTACCTCTTAGAGCATTTCTACGACAATAAATGCAAGAGTTCTTTGAACTCGGGCTGGGAAGCATGACTATGGAAGAATATGAGAAGAAATTCTTGGGATTATTAAAATATGTTGGGTTTAAAAACGATGAAAAGGTAAAGATACAGAGGTTTTTGAGTGGATTTCCATCATTTTATAAAGAAAATATTAGGTATGATGAGCCCAAGAACTTGACTGAGGCCATCAGGAAGGATAAATACCTGTATGAGCAAGGAAAGGGAAGAGAATCCCTGCAGAAATCTTGGAAGGATAAGAATAAGGAGAAATATGATCAGAGGAGGAAAGGATTCAAACCTCCCTTCAATAGGAATGAGCCTAATAGAAATCATCAAGATGAGTATGCTAAGGGTGAATCCAAGAAAGAATACTCCTTGGGAAAAAAAGGAAGACCACCTATCCAATGTTGGGGATGTAAGGAAGATCACATGTACAAGGATTTCCCACACAGAAAGGATAGAGTGAAGACTGTACACAACGTCCAAGAGGCTACAACAGTCGAAGATATGGGAAGAATATATGTAGCCTTATATGATTGAAAAGAAAATTACCAGTCCAATATGATCGAGGTGGAAGGTAAGGTCATAAATCAACCTGCTATTATTTTAATTGATTCAGGAGCAAGTCATTGTTACATTGATCCTAAAATAGTGTATAGATTACATTTGGAGAAAAGTAAGCTTGGAAAATCAAGTTTGGTTCAACTTGTAGAAATTTTGATACCAAAATGAGTATTCCTGTGATTCTCATGATCTAACAATTTCTGCCACTGTTAAATATAGAATCACTTCTACTATTATTCTTGCAGAAAATTAAACCACGACCACAACCATGAGCACAAAGTGAAATATCAATAACACATAACACATAAGTTTTTTCGGGAAAGCGTAAAGCTAAAAACCCCACTATCATATATTATGTATATCATGAATCATGAAACAATCTCATACAAAACTCTAATCCAAGAGCTCTCAATACAATATAATCATCTCACACTGTCCTACACAAATCAACAAATACATGTGGAAATTTTCTATGTCCAGACAACCTGCCTCCTCTGCACAAACTCTGCAAATCAAATTCTCACAATTATCGCGAATTACCTAGTTTGCACATGCTCATAAGCATAGCCATCGCATGTGTGATCAAATCACAACTGACAACTGATAACCAACTGTCCCTTTCCCCTTTTATCTCAACTGGGTGTCCATTGGGAATGACATGCATGTAGTTAACCGTGTCAAATCTTCAGTTGCATGTGAGTTCATTGATTGTGAATTAATGAATAATTAATTCACTGAACTCTCACTACTACAACTAATCTTAACTCACTTAACTACACTTGTAATTCTGTTACAACTCCAAATCACTTAGTTACAAATGAGATAATAGATCAATATTTATTGTCCAATTTATTTAAGGGA
>SNQJ01S0055255.1:33438-44390 GCA_010110895.2 Picea sitchensis
CCTGATCTTCCTTAGGAATGTATTGAAGCAACATGATCTTCTGCTGCACACAATCTCTGAGATGATGATACCGGATATCTATATGCTTAGATCTGTCATGAAACACAGGATTAATCGAGAGTTTAATGAAACTCTGATTATCACAATAAATCATTGTAGGATCTAAATGAGAGCCAAACAAACCAACCAATATCTTCCTCATCCAAATATCCTCACACACAGCATGACTCGCTGCCATGTAGTCCGCTTCCGCTGAACTAAGTGCCACGGATCTTTGTTTCCTACTATACCAATAAATAACCGTAGATCTGATACTAAAGATCCCTCCTGATGTGCTCTTTCTGTCCATTGGGCTGCCCGCCCAATCTACATCTGTGAAGCTATGCAACTTCACCTCATCCATCTGTCTGTACCATAATCCATACTCAGATGTTCCCTTCAGATATCTCAGGACATGCTTACCCTCCTTCCAAAAGACTTTGGTAGGCTTAACCATCGCTTGACTTAGCTGGTTAACCGCATAGCAAATGCCTGGTCTCGTATTCACTAAATACATTAGCGAACCCACTAATTGTTGATAGACAGTAGCATCCACTACCTCTCTAGAAGTAGCATCCTCTTTCCTCCAATTTCATGGAAGAGGAGTATCCATGGGTTTGCATCCCTCCATGTGAAACTTACCTAGTATCTCCCTTGCATACTTTCCTTGAGATAAAAAAAGTTCACCATCTCGCTGCCATATTTCCAATCCAAGGAAATAATGAAGAATGCCCAAATCCTTCATCTCGAACTCCTTTGCAAGGTCATCCTTGCATGAGCATATCAACTGATCATCACCAGTGAGTATTAAATCATCAACATAAAGAAAAATGATTAATAGCTTACCCTCCACCACAATTTGGTATAGGTTCACATCGGATTCAATTTTGGTGAAGCCCAATCTAGTGAAATAGTTATCTATCTGAGTGTACCAAGCATGGGGTGCTTGCTTAAGCCCATACAATGATCTCTTGAGTCTACACACATGCGACTCTCTGTCAAAGGTCTCAAAACCTTCTGGTTGTTTAATGTACACTTCTTCCTCAATGATCCCGTTGAGGAACACAGTTTTTACATCCATCTGATGAATGTGCCAGCCCATATGTGCTGAGAGTGCAAGGATGGATCTTATCGAAGAGTACCTTGTGACAAGTGCAAAGGTCTCCTCATAATCTATCCCCTTGATCTATGAGAAACCCTGGTCCACAAACCTGGCCTTGTATTTCTCAACACTCCCATCATTAGCTTGCTTTACATTATAGATCCATCTCAAACATACCACTAATTTGTCAATCGGTCTTGGGACAATTTCCCATGCACTGTTTTTGACAATGGAGTCATAATCCTCTACCATAGCATCAACCCAAGTGGGGTCCTGCACTGCTTCCTGAAAGGAAGATGGTTCAGTCACAATACATTTTCTCATGAGAGCCATGTATCCATATCAACTCAAGCGGGGTCCTTCGCATCAAGTCCCCGAAGGAAGATGGTTCCGATACAATACATTTTCTCATGAGAGCCATGTATCCATAAATCGATCAAGAGACTGTCTCTATTTTTATACTGCGGAAGTAGGGGGCTCCTACATTCTCAGGTAACATCTAGTCTCAATCTATCACCAGGGTGCGCTTCACATTTCTGATGGATGGATCTGCTGAGTGGTTTCCTCCACTCCATGAACCTCCTCATGTGGCTGATCCATCTTGAGAATTTGTCTTTGGGAACCAACAGCCTTCTCAAGTATGCAAGCTCCTTAGCCCCTCTCAAGAGACACAAACTACGTTGATTTCTCTCATCTAATTTTATATCTCGTCGCATAAAATTCATCTTATTGTTTGGAAAACAGACACGATAATTATGGGGTATTTCGTACCCCACAAATATCCCAACTTCAACAAATGGGTTCCAGCTTCTTCCTGAATCCTTGGTCACGCACATAAACGTGATGAGCCAAAGGCCTCTTAAATGAGAAACATCAGGTTTTTTTACCAGTGAAAGCTTCTTCAGTGTACTCATTCCAAGTGCAATTTATGAGACAATGGTTCTACATTACAACCCAAAGATACATGCTTCCTACCTTTACAAATGCAATGGTAGTCCCTAATCATGCAACATCACTCATACTATACCCATGATCATTCTGTTCTTCCTCTCAAGGACCCCATTTTGTTGCTCAAGCAGGCACTATATTCTCTTCTAATTCCTTCTCTCTCGGGCCAAGTATAAGCATTTGAATTCAGTAGAGATGTATTCTCCACCATTATCGCCTCCTCTTAGGAGCTCTTCTCACTTGATTCTCAATTTTCTCCACCAATGCTTTAAACTCATAACTTTGAGAACGCTTAATCCTCTTCTTCAGATGAAGAATATCCAACACGAGTTTAGAAAAGTCATCAACAAAATAACATAATACATGTGTTTTGTTGCTGAAGAACCGAATGGTCCATTTCTACCACTGCCTCTCTATGGAATTCTTCCAAGATCACCAACGCTCCTCCTTTTCATGAAAGGTGGACTTTACATACTTCCCCCTGTAGCACCCTCTTGCATCACCGACTGATAGAGCAAGTGTTCCCATTTGAATTCCAGTAGATATTTGTTGAATGATCTTCAAGGTTCCATGATGAAGAGCAGCCTTAATATGCTGTTAATTCACTCTCATCCTAGCTCTTCCGCCATCACTTTTTCTTCCTTTGCCTCATCATGCAGAATTCTGCATCATCTACCTCCAACAGAGATTCTTAATCAACCTTCTATCTCCGCTTGACTCTGGACCCATTGCCATGTCGCAGATATGATTTTCCACTACTAAAACAACATCAGCCTTTAACCTCCAACATTGGCCATGAATTGAATTCAAGTTTTTCTTCTAATTCCTCGAACATGAATAACATTTTTCAATTGAAATGGTTATTTGACTCTCCTCTAAAAGGTATGGTACCATGGCTCAGCTTCACTATATCATCCATCATCACTATCTCTATAAGTAGAATTTCTAAGATCTTTTCTCTCTCAAGCCAATTTTAGAAAGTCTCTTTTATTCTCATTACGGAAGGAAGCCACTATCCAATAACACAATTCCATCCCATAGCACTTTGAAGCCATGGCCATCAGCAAAAAGTCAAGATCACCAGAGACAAGAGCCTCACCAACAGCCTGTAATAACTGCCTTTGTTCTTTTTCCTCTTTCTCAGGATTAGTAGTTTAGATGCCTGATGCACTGGGATGTTGAAAGACGCCACTTTGGAAAAATCCAGTTTCTTGACTTTAGACTCAGATTTTGATTTGGATTTCTTCCATTTCCATTTCCTAGCCTTGAAGCAACAAAGCAACTTTCTATCATCACGCTTATTTAAGATCCATCTCTCAGGTGTTCCTAACTCTTGCACTAGATTTGAATTATAATGCTCCCAATCCAATACTACCTTCTTACCTTCCATTGACAAGTCTTGATGGTCTCATAACTCTGGGGAAGTCCTAGAGTGCTGTTTCACTAAATCATCAACAATGACTATTACTCCCACACTTCCAAGTTTTCTCCATCCCACATTGGACAAACTTTGTCAGATATTTTGGAATGGTGTCTCCTTTTTCCATTTTGATATTCCTGAGTTTATCTTGAGCACCAATTTCCTATGGTCAGTCATCAAGCTTTTGGAACAGATCTGTTAAAACCTTCCACATTGTATGTGGTGTGTCTTTCCCATGTATACTTGAGGACAATGTGGCCTCAGACTTCCTCCAACAAAATCCTCCTCCTCGCCGGCCACTTTTGCCATGTGCATCAAGATTTGCAAGGTCTCATTACATCTGCCTTTAGGAACATCGCTAATCAATGTAACTCTTCAAGACATTGTCTCAGCACCGCTTCCATCCTATCCTTACAAGCAATGTAGTTAAAGCTGCTCCTCAGTGCATACTCCAACCTCAAGTCATTGAAAGACATTTTCGATCTTAAATCAA
Organism: Picea sitchensis; assembly: GCA_010110895.2. Classification (NCBI taxonomy): domain Eukaryota; kingdom Viridiplantae; phylum Streptophyta; class Pinopsida; order Pinales; family Pinaceae; genus Picea; species Picea sitchensis. Next base: position 37,441 of record SNQJ01S0055255.1, read on the forward strand.
GTGTCGCACCAAGAAAATATTGCAAATTTGAATGCTATCCAACCCAAAACTCAACCCCTTCAGTTTCCTCTTTCCCTGGGAGGTTCGCACCCCAACTGAGAGAAACCTGAGGGAAGTTCTCACAATACCTCCTACCTCTCAGAGAAGCCCTCAGGAACTTTCTTAACCTCACCCTACTAGTGATTTTGCCCTCAGCGAACCCTGCCCGGGAAGTTCGCATCAGATCTAACAGGGTGAGGGGAGTTCTGCAGATCCTCGCTAGATACTCTGACCTCAATACAATTATGTTCACCCCGCCTGGGTAGCTCTGCGGGCCTCCGTGGGCTCTAATACCATGTAGAAATTTCGATACCCAATGAGTGTCTTAATGATTATCCCGGGATATAATAATTCTGCCATTGTTAAATAATACATAATTGTTTTACTATTATTCTTATGGAAAAATTCACTAATTTACAACCATAGAGCACACAAAGTGAAATATACATAATAACATATAACACATAAGTTTTTCTGCGAAAGCGTAAAGCTAAAACCGCAATATCATATATATTATGTATATCATGAATCATGAAACACCGATACAAAAAACTCTAATCCATGGAACTTCAAGATAATACAATCGTTCTACACCGTCTCTATTACAAATCAATAAATATGATAAAGTAATTTTCTCAGTCCTGCATTAACCCGCCTTCCTCTCTCGCATAAATCCCCATAAATTGAATTCTCAATCATCACTTGCATCATTTAGTTTGCACATGCCTGCTAAGAATATTCTCCATCGTATGGGGTGATCAAATCACAACCGATAGCCAACTATGCCTTTCACTTGTTATCTCAACTAGGTCTCCACAATCAGTGGTCTCACATGCTACTGAAGATTTACCACTGTTAATCTTCAGTTGCATGTGATTTAATTGATTAACTGAACTCTCATTAGTGCATTTTTTAGTTACAACTAGTACAACTAGCTTAACTCACTTAACTACACTTGTAATTCTCATAACCTTAAATCACTTAGTACAAATGAGATAATAGATTAATGTTTATTATCCAATTTATTTAAGGAAAATTAAATAGACACATGTTTTTGTTGACTTTTCAACACCCTTCTCAACAAAAAGGGGATTATCCTTCACCCCAACTCGCTTCGTGATATTCAATTTGTTCCTGGTGAGCGCCTTCGTTAGGATGTCTGCATCCTGATCTTCCTAGGAATGTATTGAAGAAACATGATCTTCTGCTGCACACAATATTTGAGATGATGATACCAGACATCTATATGCTTAGATCTATCATGAACATAGGATTAATCGAGAGTTTAATGCAACTCGATTATCACAATAAATCACTGTTTGATCTAAATGAGAACCAAACAACCAACCAAGATCTTCCTCATCCAGATAGCCTCACATGCACTTGACTCACTTCCATGTATTCTCCTTCCATCAACTAAGTGCCACGGATCTTTTTTTCTCAAGGTGTTTTCAAGAAACAACTATATAGACAATGATACTGAAGATCCCTCTTGATGTGCTCTTTTTCTCCGTTGGGATGCCTGCCCAATATGCATATGTGAAGCCATGCACCACCTCTTATCCGCCCTTGCCTCAGAATACGATAATCCATACTCAGATGTTCTCTTAAGATATCTCAGGACATGCTTTTTTTCCTTCCAAAAGAGTTTGGTAGCTTAACCATCGCTTGACTCAACTGGTTAGTCACATAACAAATAACTGGCCCTCAGATTCACTAAATACATTAGCTTAACCTTAATAACCGCCGATACGTGAGTATTACTACCTCCGTATAGTACTTTCTTTCCTCCGCTTTGGAAGAGGAGTATCCATGGGTTTGGTACTTTCCATGTGAAACTTACCCAAGATCTCCCTTGCATACTTTCCTTTGAGACACAAAATAATTATCCGCTATATTTCCAATCTAAGGAAATAAATGAAGGTTAGATGAAGGATTTGGGCCTTCTTCATCTCAAACTCTTTTGCAAGTTCATCCTTGCATGTGTGTATCAGCTGCTCATCACCGTTTAGTATTAAATCATCAACATGAAGAACAATGATTAATATCTTACCCTCTCCACCACAATTTGGTATAGGGTAAATTACATCCGCTTCAATTTTGGTGTGAAGCCCAATATGGTGAAATAGTTATCTATCCGAGTGTACCAAGCACGGTGTGCTTGCCGCAGCCTCATACAGTGCTCTCTTGAGTCTTTGCACATGTGACTCTCTATCAAAGGTCTCAAACCTTCTGATTTTCAATACACTTCTTCCTCACCGATCCCATTGAGGAACATAGTTTTACATCCATCCGAAGGAATGCACTTCATTTGTGATGAGAGGCGATGGATCTTTATGTAAGAGTAACTTTGCGACAGAAAAGGTCTCTAATAATATATCCTCGACGAGGAGAAGCCCTGTGCCACAAACCTCGACTTTATTTCTCAACACCCTAATGCCAGCTTGCTTTTACCTTGTAGATCCATCTCAACCTACCATTGATTTGCTTCAATCGGGTCTTGGGACAATTTCCCATGCACTCTTTTTGAAAATGGAGTCATACTCCCTACCATAGCATCAACCCAAATAGGGTCCTGCACTGCTTCCTGAAAAGAATATGGTTCAATCACAATACATTTTCTCATGAGATCCATGTATCCAGAAAATTTATCAGGAAATCGCCTCTCGCTTATACTGCGGAAGCGGGGCTCCTATATTTTGTGTAACATCTAGTCTCAATTTATCATCTTCTGTGGTGCACTTTCTACCATTCTCTCTCTGATGGATGGATTTGCTGAGTGGTTTCCTCCACTCCATGAACCCTCCTCATGTGGTTGATCCATCTCGAGATTCTCGCCTTTGGAAACCACAATAGCCTTCTTCAGATGCAAGTCTAGCTCCCTCTCAAGTGACAACTGCATGGCTTTCCTCTCATCGAATTTTATATCCCGCTGCATAACAAGTATTATTGTTCGAAAATACACAATGATAATTATGGGGTGTTTCTAAGTACCCCACAAATATCCCAACTTCAAATAGCCGGTTCCAGCTTCTTCTTGGAATCCTTGATCAATGCACATAAATAGATGAGCCAAAAATTTTAAAATGAGAAACATCAAAAGTTTCTTACCAAGAAAAGCTTCTTCGTGTACTCATGCCAAGTACTCTGCGAGGACAACGATTCTCATTATTAAACCACAATATTGCATGCTTCTGCCCACAAAATGATAAGTAGACTCTGATCATTGCAACATCAGTTCATGTTGGTAACCTATCCATCGCTTCGTTTTCTCTCTACTTAATTCCCATTTTGTTGTGGGTTATGAGGCGCTTTGAGTTCTCTTCAAATTCCTTCTCTGGGTACTACAAGTCTTTAGAATTCAAGTATAGATGTATTCTCCACTACTATCAATTAGAGATTTCAATTTTGCTTCCACTCTTTCTCCACAAATGCTTTAAACTCACGTAACTTGAGAATGTTTGATCCTTTTCTCGCATGAAGAATATCCATCATTTAATATTTGTGAAAATCTACCAACAAAAATAATATAATACTTGTGTTTTGTTGTTGAAGCAACCGAGAATGGTCCTACTACACGCCTGTTTGAATTCCTTCCGTGATCACCGGCTATCGTTCTCCTTTTCGTGAAAGGTGGATTTTACATACTCCCCTTGGTGCAACCCTTGCACCGATCTCGATCGGCAAGTGTTCACCTTGGAAGTCCCGTAGATATTTGTTGCATGATCTTCAAGGCTCGATGATCAAGATGGCCTATCATCCTCGTACATAATTCACCCTCATCCCGGCTCATCACTTTTTTCTGCATTGCCTATCATGGCACCGCAACCATATACCTCTAGCATGTAGAGATTCTTGACTTGAATCCCTATCTTCCTGACTTGACCCATTGCTTTATGTCGCAGATATGATTTTCCACTGCTAAAAACAATATCATAGCCTTTGTCCTCCAACAATGCAACTGAGACCAAGTTTTTCTCGCACTCGAACATGCATAACATTTTTCAATTGAAAATGGTTTACCTAACTCCCTCCAAAAGGTAATGGTACCAATACCAAAGGTAATCATCGCCCATCATCGCCATCTCTATATGCATTCCGAGATATTTCTCCTCCAAGTCAATGAAATATTATTTATCTCCCGTCATATGGAAGGAAGTACCACTCATCCAAATACGACACCAATCCCGATGCACTTGAAGCCATGCATCTGATCAAAAACAAAGTCAAGATCAAATTAGAGACAAGAGCCCTCACCAGCTTCAGCCCAACAACCGTGTTTTTCTTCCTCTTTCACGGACAGCTAGTAGCTTGTGATGCTCATAAACTGCGGAAAGTGAAAACACTTCACTTTGGAAAAATCCATCTTTTTTGACTTTAGACTCGGATTTTGATTGGAATTTCTTCCTTTCCCTTTCCTCTTTGGAAGCTCTCTCCAAATCATAATCCTCTTCATCATCACACTTGATGAAGATCCATCTCCGGGTGTTCCGCTCGAACTCCTCTTGCACTAGATCTAACCATAGTCGCTCCTAATCCTAGGAAATTTTTCCCTTCCATTGGACAGAGTCTTGATAACTGTAAGCCAACTCTGGGAAGTCCTAGAGCTTTTGGCTCACCAACCATCACAATCCATCAAGATTCACACTTCCAACTTAATTCCGACATTGGAAAAACTTCGTGAGATATTTCTGAATGGTGTCGCCCTTCTCCATATATGATCTTCTTGAGTTTATCTTTAAGCACCAATTTCCTATGGTCGCCATCAAGGTTTTGGAACAGATCCATGAAAACCTTCCGCATTGCATGTGGTGTTGTTTTCCCATAGAGACTTGAGAAAATGTGGTCTCGAACTCCCTCCAACATAATGCCCTCGCCTTCACCTCACTTTCTTTTTCCATGTATCAAGATTTGCAACGTATTTGTCAAGACCGCTTAGGAACACGGCTCTCAATAACTCTTCAATATATTGTCTTTTCAGGAACGCTCATCCTACCCTTCCGGCAAGCAATGTAGTTAGAGTCATGACTTCGAAAGTGCATATTCCAATCTCAAGCCATTGAAAGACATTTTTGACCTTGAATCATGTCGCACCAAGAAAATGTTGAAAATTTGAATGTTATCCAAACCAAAACTCAACTCCCGCCTTTCCTTCAGCTCTGGAGGTTCAAGACTTCAACTACATAAATCAGGGTGCTCAAGACCTCAATGGCGTATAGCTTGCAACATGTCTGGAGTTCGCGACTTACTATGGGATTTTCTCATTTAACTTTCCCTCAGTTCAGACAGTACTCATTGTAGGGTGAGGAGTTCACATCCCCGCTAGATACAGACCTATGGTGAGAATATGATTACAAGTCCAAGACCTCACTTTAGGATCCGCGGGTCTCTCGTGGTTCTGATAACATGTAGAAATTTTGATACCCAAATGAGTATATTCCTACGATTCTCCTGATCAAACAATTTTGCCACCTGCTAAATAATCACTTCTACTATTATTCTTGCGTAAAACTAAACCCTAATAACCACAACCATGAGCACAAAGTTAGAAATATCAACAACACATACCACATAATTTTTTCGGGAAAGCATAAAGCTAGAAAACCCCACTATCATATATTATATATCATGAATCATGAAACAATCTCATACAAAAACTCTAATCCAAGAGCTCTCAATACAATACAATAGTCTCACACCGGGTCTCACACAAATCAACAAATACATAAAGTCAAATTCTTCGTATGGTCCGTATACCACCGCATTAAACTCGCAAATCGAATTACATCCAATTAATTACATAGTTTGCACATGCTCATAAGCATATCCATCGGATTGTGAAAGTTCACCGATTGTGAATTAATGAATAATTAATTCAATTCCACTCACTACTACAACTAAGCTTAACTCACTTAATCACACTTGTAATTCTCATAAACCTGCTAAATCACCTGCCATAATCAGGAGATAATAGATTAATATTTATTGTCCAATTTATTTAAGGGAAAAGTAAATTAGACACATGTTTCTTGTTGACTTTTTCAACACGCCTAGCCACTAGGAACTGTTAGAACCAAGAGGAGAATCCATGATATGGTCAGAGGATGTCCCATAAGTCTTAATGGTGTGAATACAAATGTTGATCTAAATATCATACCATTGGGATCTTATGATATTCTAATTGGAATGTATTGGTTGGACAAGCATCATGTTGTCCTAGATTGTCATAGCAAGACATTTACCTGTCTTGATGAAGATGGAAAATAGAACATTGTGAAAGGAGTTCCAAGACACATCTCTATAAGGGAGATGTCAACCTTACAATTGAAGAGATGTTTTAGAAAAGGATGTCAAATGTATGCAACTCATGTGGAAGAGCCAGAAAATACAAAGGGGCCACGCCTTGAATATTTCTCGGTACTACAAGAATTTGAAGATGTATTCCAAGAAATACCAGGGTTGCCACCAAGAAGGGAGATATATTTCTCAATTGATTTAGTGCCAGGAGCTTCCCCGGTGTCAAAAACACATTACAGAATGAACACACCAGAGTTAAAAGAATCACAAATGCAGTTGGAGGAATTGTTGAACAAAGGGTGCATACGTCCAAGTGTTTCACCTTGGGGAGCACCAGTACTCTTTGTCAAAAAGAAGGATGGAACCTTGAGGCTGTGTATTGACTTTCGACAACTGAACAAGTATACTATAAAGAAAAAGTATCCTCTACCCATAATTGATGACCTATTTGATCAGCTAAGAGGAGCAAATATATTTTCAAAGATTTACCTGAGGTCAGGATACCATCAGGTAAGAATCAAAGAAGAAAACATTCATAAGACAACCTTTAGGACCAGGTATGGGCATTATGAATTTGTAGTGGTGTCATTTGGACTGACCAATGAACCATCTAT
>SNQJ01S0055256.1:11992-31190 GCA_010110895.2 Picea sitchensis
AGCAAGTCCACTCTCCCCTTTTCCTTGGCTCCTTTTTAGAGGTGACCTTGGGTGGTGACCTCACGCAAACACGTGATTGCGGGCACGCTCGAAGGTGGTTTGAGACCAAACTAACTTTTGCCCCACAATTCACCTTGAGCCTCCAAGCGTCCTTTCTCCAAAACCGTGGTTTGGATTGCAGCCAGCCCTCATCTTCGTAAATCTCTAGCACCTTCTTTTCACGCAATGAAAGGTGACCTTCGATCTCACGATCTTGACAGTTATCCTAAATGGACGACCGAGATCCACCTCCAACAGTTCATATCTCCCTCTCCTAGATCAATGGCTAGGGTCGTTTTGAAATTTCTAACTTTGAAACTCTCAAATATCAAACTTTTCCTTTCTTCCGCAATGAAGGATCTTCTGCACTGTGATCCAACGGCCATTGTTTCCCTCTCTCCTGAGCTTCTGATCTCTTTTGACTTAGAATATTTTCTAATTATTCAAGGGCTTCGACCTTTGCTCCTCCTTCGATTCCGTCTATTGGGTCTCTTTTACACTTATGAAAAGCGTTATCCCTTCTGAGCTTGATCCTTAGAGGATTTCTATTTCCCATGCACTCCTTCTGTTTCTGGGATTTCTTCAAACTCAGATCTGAAGGATTTCTTGAAAATAAATTCTTCTCTCCCTTCTGGCATTCCTCTTTCTTGATGCACACCTTGCGGAGATCCTCTTTACATAGTGTTTTATAACTTTGTCTCTCTCTGAACTCGACACATAGTTCTTCTTGTGCACTCCTTGCACTTCTATTCATGAATATCAATGCTACCAGTCTTGAGCTTCTCTGAGGTTAATTCACATCTGTTAATGCACTCCTTGCGGACTATGTGCACTCCTTGCACTTGAAAACTTAAAGAAGAGAAGCAATTGAAACTTATTCAATTCTTCACCAGTTCATACATTCAAAACATGAAGAACATATAAAAGCATAACAATGAATTCAAATACATAAACACATAGAAAGTTCATATGCAGGAAAAATTGCTTTCTTTCTATTAAGATGAATGTCCAATTACAATATGTGCAGGCTAGACTATAACAAAGTCTCATCTTTGTCAAAACAAACTATTCTACTTCCTATTCAATGACAATACACCTCCAACAACCTCATTTGGGCATGCCATAGATCTACATATACATGAAGCTTCCTAGGGTTCCCTCTGAATACCTCTCCTATCGAAGTAACAACTAACAACTACTCAAGCTCTGTTACATTAAAGAATGAGAGTGAAACTCCCATATCTCTTGCGATCATTCAGTTTATGAGCGTTTCGCTCTTCTTCAATCATCCATTCAAAGAAGATCTGCAAAATAAACGCCAACTTTTAGATTCCTATTAATTTTAAAAGGTGTGCTATGGCACTGAGTTGTCCCTCCATGTGGGCTTTGCTGACGATGCTCTTGAATCATATCCCCACAAGGGAAGACTCAAAAAATCGGCATCTCTTGGTTTTAGAGGACTATCTAAGAAGAAATTTTGGTATTTGAACCACCAAAAATACATATGTAAATTATATTAATATTTATATAGATATGACTAGGGTTTTGCGAACACTAGTAGGGGGAGAAGGAGGTTTGTATCTCCTTGGAAAGGGGAGAGGGAGGGCTCGGACTCATAGCAAGGAGGTGTTTTTTTTTGGGATGTTAGATCCTAAGACAAGGAAAGCCTTGAGGGAAGGGTTGCTATAGGAGACCTGCAAGCCATTCAAGGAATTAGTCAAAGGTATCCCCAAAAGTAGGGGCGAGGATGTCGAGATGGGTGGGGTCTACAATGGGAAGACAAATACCTGCAAGAAGGAGACACACAAGCAAATTTAGAAAGAGGACGAGAAAGAGATAAACTTGAAAAATCAGAAAAAGCGTCTTTAGAACAGATGCGTACCTAAGACACTGGAGAACCCCAAGTATGAGGTAACATCGAATGGGATATGGAATTACATCCAATGGATGTGATACCACACCCTAATTGGGAAGTTTATGGGCATATGGACCTCAGAAAAATCCCTCCAACTATGGATAAAGGAAAGATGGAAGGTTAAAGGAAAAATAGACCTTCAACTTGGGTCAAAATTATTCTTCACGTTAGTCTTTACAAAGTTGGGAGAAAGAGACATGGTCTTTGAGGAAGGCCCCTATTTATTGAACTTATCAGGCCTCCACATGTGATTTTGGATAGAACGATTTGCACCGGAGAAAGTAAATTTCACAGAAGCCCTGGTTTGGATCGGGATGTACGTCTTACCAAGGGAATTCCAGGAACTTGAGACTTTGGAGGGTATAGAAAACACATTAGGATCCTTTGTCAAAATATCGAAGGTGAAAAATACAACCAAGTATATCTATTATGCTAGAATCTATGTTTATATGAACGTGGCTAATGCTCTGCCCAAATCAATAGTAGTGTCTTATCAGGATGAAGAATGGACCCAACCTCTCGACTATGAGCACATTCCCTTCCGTTGTAGGAAATGTCATTTTCATGGACAGCTCTTTAGGGATTTTCCTCTAAATGCTCCCCCCCAAGGGAGTACAAGTAAGGATGAAACAGATTCGAAGGGTTTCACCAAGATCCAAAGCAAAAGGAAGGTCGAGAGACGACATCCCAAGAAACCAACAATAGCACAAGACAAGAACACTAGCAACAACTTCAATATTATGGAAGGAGAGCCTAGTGAAATCCATGAGGAAGGAAAACCAAAGGAGTCGAAGGAAACGATCAAGAAAGCACCAAAAATAGAGATGGAAACTCCCAAGAGGCGTAAAACAGAGACAAAGAAAAGGAAACAAGGAACACAGGGGAAAGAAGTAGCGATGAAGGAAAACCAAGGATCAACCTCAAACATAGAAGAAGAATCAGAATCGGAAATGACACACGATATGGATCTATAGGATATTGAGATTGATCTCTCGACCCTGAGGGAGATCCATGTAACTGAGAAAATCAACATCCTTACCATATCTTAGTTAAGGATGTTACAGAGAGATCTAGAGAAAAGAAAGGGGGAAGGATCCATTCCTGGACCATGATCATTAGCATCGAGGAGCATGGGAATAAATACTAACCCCCTCAAGGCCCTGAAGAAAACTTGAGGAGAGGAAGGAAACCATATCACCAAAAATTGGAAGAAACAAGATCCCTGATGGTCAACTCAAGTCAAGTGGCATGTTTTCCGGATAACTACTTCCCACCTAAACCCAATTGTTGATAATGAATATCACATCCTAGAATATTAGAGGTATGAATGCCCCTTCCAAACAGCGAATGTTGAATAAAATAATTTCCATGATGAAGGTTGGCATTGTCCTCCTTCAAGAAACTAAATGTGATGAAGGAAACATTAAGATGATCACTCAAATAATCTAGCCTAACTATGAAGCTAGATGGATAGTCGTTGAAGGAGAATCTAGATGAGTGGTTTCCCTCTGGTACCCATACACCTTGGATATGGAGGACTTCTCTGCCCGACATAGGCTTATCACCCTAAAATTTAAACTGAAAGGCTTAGAGGAAGGGGGTTACATCACAAATTCTTATGGCCCAAATAATCCCAACCTAAAACGAGACTTCCTGGAGGAAATTATCCTGTTAGGACCCTCTCTGAAACACCAAGTATGGATCCTAGGAGGGGATTTCAATTTGATCAAGTCCCCTTTAGAAAAGCAGGGAGGTATTCAAAGGATAGATTAAGAGAGTTTGACTTTTGGAGAGATCATAGAAAGTATCCATCTGGTAGATGTTCCAACTAAAAATGACCTCTTTACCTGGAATAACAAGAGGGGAAATTAACATAGGATAGAGGTTCGCCTAGATAGGTTTTTGCTCTCTGAAATAGACTTTCAAACCAAGAAAGGCCTTTTTGCAGGATTTTTCCCATACCAAGGGTCGGATCACTGACCCATTGCTTTGGAATGGCCACAAGTCTGGAAGCATGGGCCCTCTCCTCTTCATTGTGAGAAATTTTGGCTTGACCACCCAGATTTTCTCACAAATATGGAAATCTGGTGGAGAGGTTTGAAAGACCTCCATGGAACAAAAATGTTCCAATTCCAACAGAGACTAAAGCATGTTTGTGTGTGCCTCAGGAAGTGGAATAAAGAGATATTCGGTAACATATTCGAAGAGAAGAAGAAAATCGAACAAGAAATGGAGGAGATTCAACTGAAAAGGATCCAGGGACTCCACTCCTTATACCTCATTGAGAGGGAGGCCGAAATCAGGGAATATCTGGACAAAAGAGAATGACAGGAAGAGATATTGTGGAGACAAAAATCCAAGATACATTGGCTCAGAGAAGGGGACAAGAACACTAGTTTCTTCCATAACTCCTTAATCCAAATAAGGAACAAAAATATAATCATTTCTATCAAAGCGCGGGATGGGAGCACCAAAGTGAAAAAGGAGGGTATTGAGGTGGAGCACCTAAACTATTATGAGGGCCTTTTTTTCGAACCCGAGATTAACAGATGGGGGAGAATAACTAAAATAGATGAAGCGATTCTGAGGTTGGTTCCCCCAAAACAATATCAAATTTTGATGCGACCATCCTCCTTAGAGGAATTCAAAGAGATTGTTAAAAGCATGGCCCCAAGGAAGTCTCCATTGCCAGATGGTTTCACCCCTGAATTTTTTCAGGTAGGATGGCTAGTTCTTGGCAATGATATATGGGAAGTACTGGAATAATCCTGAAAATCCGAATATATTCTACATGCATTCAATGCCACTTTCATCACTTTAATTCTAAAGATCAAAGGATCATGCTGCGTAGATAAGTTCTTCCCTATTTCCTTTTGCAATGCCATTTATAAAATTATTTCCAAAATGATTTCCTCTAGACTTAAACCTATCCTCCCGCTTAGCATCTCTCAAGAATAGCGAGGTTTCGTAGAGGCAAGGCGGATTCTAGATGGTATTATAATATCCCATGAAGTTATTCATTCCCTTAAGGTGTCAAAAAAAGTGGGAATGATGGTAAAACTGGATATATCTAAATCTTATGATCATATTAACTGGGACTTCCTTAATAAGATGAATTTAGCTTTTGGATTTGGGGTGGATTGGGTGGCTTGGGTTATGAATTTGATCTCTACGGCCTTCTTCTCCATCTTGGTGAATGGTTCCCCTTCCAAGACCTTTAATTTCTCGCAAGGTCTTAGGTAGGGAGACCCTATGTCCCCCTTCCTCTATATCATCTTGGCGGAAGGTCTGGGATGTAGCCTTTCCCGTGAAAAACTCCAAGGGGAGATAATGGGGCTTCTCCTTCTTCATCATGTAGAGGCTATGTCTCATATTCAGTTTGTGGACGAAAATCTTCTTATGGGGGCACCCACGGTAAAAGAAGGGCAAGATTTTAAAAAAAATTTGGACCCCTTTAACCTAGCTTTGGGCATGGTTATTAACCAGGATAAATCCCAAGTCTTTTTCTTCAACATCCCCGCTACTATTCAATGAGTTTTGGCCACCTTGCTTGTTTTTCAACCCTCCTCCCTTCCAGCTAAATATTTAGGAGCTCCCCTTCTCTCCAAATCTCTCCATGATCCTTCATGGGAGATAATTATGGCCAAAATGGAGGCCAAACTCAATAGATGTACTCATTTCCCTCTCTCCTTTTCAGTTTGCATTGTTTTGATCAATTTCATTCTCTTGGCCCTCCCTCTGTATCTCTTCTTGGTTTTAGAAGCCCCGATAAAGTTCATAAAAAAAATAGGAACTCTACAATGCAAATCCGTATGAGGAGTTGCTTCAAAAGAGAATAAATGGCCTATGGTGATGTGGGACACTCTCTATAAACTAAATTCCCGTGGAGGACTAGGAATCAAGGAACCCTAGGTATCTAGTACAACCTTGGCAAAGAAACTTTGGTGGAGATGGACCAGATATCCTACGACCCTATGGGCAAGGCTGTTGAGGAATAAGTACATTCCCATAATCTCACTTCAGGGTTTAATCAGAGTTGATGGTGATAGGCCTAGTTCACTGATTTGGAATAATGTCTGGCAGAACTGGGGTCTGCTTCAACATCAATGCTTCTTGGAAGTTCATAATGGTTCTTTGAACCTCTTTTGGGATGACGTGTGGGATCAAATTCAAATATTATGGGATTAAGACAAGTATCAAGATATCTGTCAATCCATGGAATGAGCCGGATGGGTGAATATGCACCATTACTGGACAACCAACCGGCCAAGTCGAAACCCTTTCATTAGAACTTGGAGGCCAATAGAATAATGGCCAATACAGTGGAATGAGAAGACAATAGACTTGGCCTAAGGATCTTATGTGAACAACATGTCAAGGTCAGATATGGGGAAGACATCATCAGGTGGGGTTGGTGAGGAGACAACAATTTTAGAGTAAAAGAGGCTTATTTATCTCTGCAGGACCCAGGGGCTACCCAAAAGCACCCAATTTTGGGGAAAATGTGGTTGACCTCTCTCTAGCCTAAAATTTATACTTTCCTTTGGTTGGTAACAAATAGAAGGATTCCAACATGGGATCATATCCTACGCAGAGGATTTGCAGGACCTTCTAGATGTACCCTATGCCTCGAAATAGAATAAACTTTAGACCATCTTCTGGGAAATTGAAAATTTATGATGCAACTATGGGATCAAGGTGTGGCTAATTTCTGAAGAATAGATCTAAGAAAACACAATATGATAGAAACTATAGAATTTTGGAGCACTAATCCATTCAACAACCCCATCATTAACAGAGTCTAGGAGATCTTTCCAAGATTTCTCAATGGGAATGTTTGGAAATAAAGGAATCAAAGAATTTTCAAAGACAAAGCACTTACCACGAATCAACTGTGGGAGATCATTAGATTCAATGTGAAATAATCCATTGGTATAGCCCCTTGGTCGGACCAATATATCTAGCTGGAATCTTTTGAGGAAATCATATTCAAAAACTGGCAGTTGGAGTCCTTTCTTAACTAGAATTCTTTGGCTCTAAAGGTGGGGAAAACTCGAATTTGTGACCACTGGATCCCTCCCCAGGATGGTTTTATAAAACTAAATTCTGACGGTGCGTCAAAAGGGAATCTCAGTCCAACAGGAGAAGGAGGAGTCTTTTGGGATCATAAAGGAGAAGTGATCCTTGTCTTTGTGTCCAATCTAGGGATTTCAACGAATAACACAGTGGAACTAGCAGGGCTCCTTCGAGTAATAGTGATAGGCAAGGCTCATGGCTTCTCGACCATGTGGGCAAAAGGTGACTCCTAGTTGATTATCAAAGCCCTCCAAAAAATCCTGAATGGGGTGAAGGGATATAAGGTATCTCACAATTGGAGGCTAATCCATGGTTTCTTTGAGCTTGGGTGCATGGTTACCTCCCTAGTGGCCATCGTCCCCTAGCAGGTTCGAAGAAAGGAAATTTTTTTGGTTGATTGCATAACCAACCTCGGTCTCACACTACAAGAAACACATTATATTTGGCAACAGGGAGACCCACTGCTAGAAGGGGAAATAGAGCAGATCCACAGATGCTACCAAGCCAACTAGGATGTGTGGAGGGCTGGGACTAATCTAACAAGAAGGCCCACCCAAGAGGATAGTTTGCATCACGAAATTAGAATGGATGACATGTGGCCTAAGTTAAGGATTGGAAGTATAGCAGAGAGGAGGTCGTTCATCCAAGGAGGTGGTCCATATCTCAATATGGGCCTGGTGGACAGATGGCCAACTGAGTCCATGCATAAGAATGAGCACCTGCCTCCTACCGAAAATGATGGAAAAATCTAGAGGTATTTCAGAGCTGGATCATCCCAAGACGATTACATTTATGATGAAGCATGTCGTCTTCGACAAATACCACATAACCTATATGATGGATCAAATGCATGATGCATTCAATTTTTTCAGCACCAAGAAGGTGGAAAGGAGTCTAATCACTTGCTTGCTCATTATGGAAAATCACAAGGTGTATTACATGCACGGGTTCCCCAAATCATAGTACCATACCAATAACTTCAATGCTTTGATTTTTCAGTGATAAATATGATGAAGGGTTGTATAGGCTCCTCATATTTTGATTCTCTCTGAATTTCACTCTGGTCACCCTTCTATTGTTTCTAAGTCTAGAAAGTAGGATTAGTCTGGGTAAGAGAATGAAATGCCGTTGGAACAGGAAGAATAAGAGGAGTCTGGTGGGCCTCCATGACAAGGAAGCCTCCACATCGAAAGGTCAAGGTCACCTCTCCAGAGCGGAGAAGGAAGCTAGAGCCGTTGAGGAGCACTTTTGGGTTGATTGCTCGATGGACGAAATTTGGTCAGCATAATCAATTGAGGATTGAGTTATCTCCCATTGAAGGATGACCAAAGAAGACGAGATAATAAAATAAGCAACTAAGTGGGTGGAAGACCTCGTCAACCCTCGAACAAGAGACACCTGATACATCAGGATGGTCGAGGCATATTGGATGGTTAAGGCATTGGTGGCGTAGGCTATCAATGAAACTAGGCGAGAGTATAACAAGATACTCTAAGATATTCACATCCTAGAGGGAAAATTCAAGCTTTTTAGCAGAGCCCAACACCGTATCAATTTCAGGGTTTATCATTCCAACCAGTACTCATATCAGCATGAGAAAGGGAAAGAAACCTAGTCTCTTCTAGGATCTCTCTAGTGTCCTATTATGGTGAACGAGGAGGATGATCAACTTCAGGCAAAGGATGAACAACTCCGGGAAGAGGGAGCTTGACAAGCTAAGCAGGAAGCAGGGAGACATACCAGGACCTTTGGACGAGGGATTAAGCTAGCACCAAATCCTGATTAAGTTTTGAAATTTGGTTTTGTTTTGGTCTGCTTTGTTTTATCTACAGTTAGAATGTTAGTGAATCTTAGGATCTCATATTTAGGCTATAATTATGGGCATTTGTATGGAACCTATGATAAAAACAAGCAATGTTGAATATTTTGGCTACTCTGAACAAGGTTTAGGGGTCTGGTTTCCTCTTCTGGAAAACCCCCTTGTTTAGCCTTTTTTTTACTAAATTGTGATATAGTAGAAGTTTCCCCCTTTTTAGCTCGCTTATATATATATTCATATGTCCGGGAAATATTCAACCATTGCTGATCGGTTACAGGTATGGGGTTCAAACCTCGCTTATCTTGAAAACAGACTAAATTTTCCATAGCATACACTTCAACTTTACCCATTTTTTTTAAAAGTATTTGCCTTGCTATTCAAATTAATCAAAGAGAACTTTCCTGAAACAAGGCTAAAATCCATTACAACAATATACTCATTATGAGCTTAACATATCATTTATGAAAATTGAATCCGAGTGAGAGGATAACTATATATATATATATATATATATATAGAGTTGGTAATAATAAAGTTTAATAAAATAGTTTAGTTATAAGTTTCATTTAAGACATTTAGAAATTTAATATCACTTCAATTTATTTTATAAATAAGTTTTAAGATTTAGATTTTTTTGGAAAAAAAAATTAGAGAACATTATTTCTTTGATTACTCTATTTAAAAATGGTTACAATTAATATAATAATAAAATTATATATATATATATATATAATGAGAATATATATATTGATTATGAGAATGTTTCATTTTTAATATAAAATTTTAAGATAAAGTAAAATATTTTTTAAAATTTTATTAAGTTTTTAATGCTTAAATTAAATGTTTTATAAGAAGGGTTTAATTAATATATGAAAAGTAATGTGACATAACTATTGAGGAAAATTATTAAGTAGTGTTTTACTTACTACCTGAAATGTGACACAATTATTAAGTAATATCATAAATCTGACATACTCCTTCCTTATAGCTAACTAAGATTGATATCGTAATGTATCATGAACATCTCACTAAAATATAACCCTTAAAGAATGTTTTAAGGTGACATAATCATCTGTGAATGTCCCAATGTGACATAGTCATTAAAGGGCATAACAATTCAATGTGATATAATAGAGATGAGCATTGAAATGTGACATAAACATTGGGGAACATCATAATCCAACAAAACCATTAACGAATGTTGCATTGTGACATAAACAATTATGAATGTTGCAAGGTGACATAACCCTTAATGAATGTTGTATTTAAACATAACCCTTGAGGGATATCTCAACGTGAAATAACTATTATGTTTAAACTAGAATTTTCCAATATAAGGGTTTTATTTACTATATGAAATATAGTACTTTATTTTAGTGTGAACCTATTGAAATATTACTTTCAAAGTCTCTCTTTATGTGATAACATTAACATTGAATTCAACCATATGATTGCTTAGAAATGTCAAACTGTGACATATTCATTAAGTTAGCCTCCTCTTTTATTGTTCTTAAATTGTGACAATGTTTTATAACATTTCTCTTGACCGTAGTATCAACTTATTCATGTCACAATATAACCCTTAAGGAACATCATATAGTGATATAACCCTTGATGAATGCCACAATGCGAAAAAACAATTGACAAATGTAGAATTTAACATTAGTAAAAGAAGATGAGATTCACAATGCAAGATAATCAATATGAACATCCCAAACATACCAAACCATTTTTGAACGTTGGAATGCGACAAAACTTGGAACATAGAAATTCGACATAAATGAACCAACATAAACGTCACAATGCAACATAACCATAATCAACCTTAGTAATGACCATAGTCATGAATGTTGTAATGTCACAATCATGACTGAATGTCATAGTGTGACAAACATCACCCAATGTTGCATTTTGACAAACAAATTAACTTGTTGTTGCAATGTGAGGAATTGAAACCCGATGTCACAGTCTGACGAATGAAAACCTAATGTTGCAACATGTAACAAAAGAAAACCTGATGTCACAATTTGATGAACAAACACAGACATCACAGTGTGACAAACAAAACTTGACGTTGGAATTTGATGAACAAAACCTGGCATTGCAATGTGACACTTCTAACCAAAAGTCACAATGAATTGCATGCCACCCAAAGTCATGATGTGATGAACATAACCATTGTTGCTATGTGACAAATAAAAACCAAAGTTGCATACCAGGAAAACCCTTACTAGGTGTTGTAATGTGATGAAAGTCAACCATAATCAACAACAGTCAACCATGTCCATACAAAACCATGGGAAACTAAAGGCGACCATGCTTTACATAAATCAACAAATATAAAATAGCTATATGAAATACACATTGAGGAATGTCACAATCCAACTTGACCCTTTAGGAACATCACATTGTGAAACAATCATTGAATAACACAAAATAAAACTAAAATGAAATGAAATGAATATCACGATGCATCATAACCATTTAGGAACATCACATTGAAACATAACCCCTAAGGAACGTTGGAAGGTGAGAAAACCTTCCATGAATGTCGCACTGTGATCTAACTATTGACGAATGAAACAATTTGACATAACATAATGATTATGAATGTCACAATATGATGGAACCATTAAGGAATGAATCAATTCAACATAATGCAATGGAGATAAATGTCCCAATGTGACATAACCCTTGATGAACATTGCAATGTGAAATAATCATTGGATAACATCACTAGCCTAGATAATCACTTGAGGAATGTCATAATGTGACATAAATGTTGATGGATGTCGCATTTCAACACAACCATCAAGAATGTAAAAATTTGACATAAGTCAACCATGATGAACATTGCAATGTGACATTACCATAATAATCCATTAAACATAATCAACATGGTTAACCATAGTCAACTCTACATAATTAAGCAAGGTCAAACCGTGAGCAATAATCAACCATGGTCACCATGATCAACGTTAGCCATGGTTAACATGACCGATCATCATCAACATGACTAATGATATATGGTCCCACTAATACTAGCAGAACATAGGAGGCCTCTCATATTCATCGTCTTAAATTGGAATTGGAATGCCAAACATTCGCACTCAGACCACGTTGTGGTCGAAGATTCACATAATACAACCAAAAATACCAAAGATAAGATAATAGATTGCACACCTGCGTTCATTCTCTCCATTGTTCGGAGTTAGTCTAGCAACCTTGTTAGCTCTTCTTTCTCAATTATTATCAGCATTGGTAGTCCTTCCAACCGCAACATAAATAGGCCAGGCTTGTCGGAATCTTCCCCTATACACAAAGAAACACCCACCAAACAATGAATTAGAAACACTCAACAACACAACGAACAATCTACAAACAAACACTCAAGACTATATATACTATAAGTCCTGACCTCCAAAGTGCGGATGAGATTTGATGATGAACCTATTGCTGCTAATTCCATCTTAACGGGTGTAGGCCCGCTTGTTTTTGTCAATTTTATGATACGGTTAATTTTTATTTCTTTATCTTTATCTTTATCTTGTAAATATGTTCAAAATAGAGCGAGTCTAACAATGTCATGAAGAAATGGTAAACATAAAATATTGATTTAAAGTATTCAAATTCAAGATTGATTTCAACAATTTTATTTTACTTTGCTCGATCTTTGTATCAACATTTTTCATTAAAATGAAATATTGAAATATTAAAATAATAGTTGAATTTTATTAGTGTGATTAGTTTCAAATGATCTTATTGTGTATGATGATCTACGTTTAAAACTCTGAAATAGCTAGAAGAAACACTTAAAATCCACTCATGTTTTTGGGTTAGTGTGGTCCAAACATAATGCAATCTCAATAAATTATATATAATAATTTTTTTGTTAAAAAATTTAATATAAGAAAACTACTTCTAAACCAAAAAAAACTGTACATTTCCAATTAATATTAAAAACTTAAAAAAAAAAAAATGCAAAATACAAAAATATGCCATTAATGTAATGAATGTAATGGTGGCTTTGGCCTCTTATATATTAGAATACAAATAGCCTTTCTTTTTCCATTAATTTATCTTTCACTTTTTTTTTATTAAATAAATTATAAAATGTAATTAATGAATACAAATAACCTTTCCTTTTTCATTAAGTTATCTTTCACTTTTTTTTTTTATTAAATAAATTATAGAATGCAATTAATGTAATGGAGTAAAGTTTTTTTTCTAAAGAATAATTTTTATTTTTATTTTTTAATATTAAAATTAAGATTAAAATTTTAGATTTCTCAATAATTATATATTTAAAAATTATAAATTTTTTATATAAAATTATTACATAGATTTCCCAATAATTATATATTCTTAATTTTAATTAAAAGGATTAGGTGGATTAGAGTTCTTATGATCTTTACGGTACACAACTTTCCCAACAACCCAATGATACATTACAACATAATTCCATAATGTTTCCACTCTAAAAAAAAGATGGATTGGAAGGATAAAGGCATTGGGACTAACCACAAAAATAATTTGAGGAATAATTGGAGAGTGATATTTGCATAGACAAGAAGGTCGATGACTGGAACATAGTAGAGAAACACATGAAAAGCTCAAGATTTACCACATCATCAATGATAATGAAAAAGGTGATATTGTTGATACATGTACCAATCATATTTCACTACATGGCATTATGCATTAGGGAATGAGGGTCACAGCACCACAAGGATGTATTTATTTAGAAAAGTAAATTAATGGTCTTTTAAAAAAAGATTCTAAATAATTTTATTTTCAAACTTAAAAGAAAATTTATAGTATTATTGACGACGATTAACTAGTTCTAATTTGACGATTAGTCCTCATAATGAATTTTAATTTGGATTCGAAAAGTTGACCACGAAATAACAACAACTGTGAATTATCAGAAAAACACATCCGAAACTCCTCACCACATAAACTTAAAAACAGCAAAATTTCATTGTATCCTTGAAATATTTTGAATTTGTGGAGCTAGCTAATTTCCCTTTTGATGTTCCCAAATAGCACAAGTCCTACCATAAAATCAATGTTGAACTTAAATGAGTATTTGAGGTATTATACAGGCTTTTACAGCATTTGAATTAATAATCAAATGGAGACTAAATCATACATTGATCAAAGAATTTCTAAATTATAATACCAAACATTAAAAAATAACAATCATGAAATTTTATTGCAGACAGAGAGAAATTTAGATGACTTTTTATTCTTCCGTTTTCATTTGCACATAAACTTTAACATTTGCTCCCACAGGAACTAGAATCCCTGGTAGAACCAGATTCTACTTACTATATATATACAGAAAGATATTGTAAAATAAATTCTGATACCATATAGAAGGTCCGGACGCCTCCGATATTCATCGTTTGAATTGGAACTGGAATGCGAANCCCACAGGAACTAGAATCCCTGGTAGAACCAGATTCTACTTACTATATATATACAGAAAGATATTGTAAAATAAATTCTGATACCATATAGAAGGTCCGGACGCCTCCGATATTCATCGTTTGAATTGGAACTGGAATGCGAAACATTCACATTCCGGCCACGTCGTGGCCGGGGATTCGCAGAAGATAGCCCAAAAGGCCAAAGATAAGATAACAGATTGCGCCTCCGTTCATTCTCTCCGCTGTTCGGAGTTCGTCCAGCAGCATTCTGATCTCTTCTTTCTGAATTATTATTATTATTAGCATCGGTAGTCCTTCCAACTGCAACATATACAGGCAAGTTTCTCCCAGTGGGATCAATCCTAATAGAAAACGCCGTGGCATTCTGAGATCCTCGCACAATACTTCGGCCCCCGGGCGCAGAAGATGCCCGGGGAGATAGAGCATCATTGCTGGGCCTGTAAGAGGATCCAGCCTCTGCACTGTCTGGAACCTCTCTGGGCAATCCATGGCGACAGATAGGGCACGAATTGTGCTGAGCCAGCCAGGGAAGAATACAATCTGAATGATATATGTGTTTGCAGGGCATTTCCCGAGCTTCGCCGCCTACTTCGAAGCGTTCCTGGCAGACAGGACACTGCGAATTGTTAGCCAGATGCCTGGAATTGATCTTAATTGTCGGCATCGCGTTCACAGAGGCTCTCGGGGCAGGGGGAGGGCCGCACCTATCGTTCTCGGAGAGCTGCTGGATCAACTGCTCTAAACCGGAACCCATGAAATAATCGTCCCTGTTTGCAGGCAAAGAGCTGGGTTCGGCTCCTCTATCATTACCAAAAATATACTCCATTCCGCCATTCTGCACAGTTGTTTCCCGTCTGAATATCCTGTCGTAGACATGGTCCGGGCCTTCGTGGATATTGGGCGGGTTCGGACGGGCCGCCATGATGTCCCGCTCGAAGGCGTTCGTAGTTGGAAAGATCGAAACGGCGTCGCCGATTTCTTCTATAAAACCCCCGCCGCAGGTGGGGCAAACCATGGAATCTCTTGCCGAGAGCATTAAGAATCCGTTGCAAGCATGGCACCAGTAGGCAGACATGCCTCTAGAATTCATCTCGAAAAAATTGCTGAGAGCACAAAAGGCCAACCTGCTGCTATTCAGAACCCCTAAAACGCCTGAAGAAGCTCAAGTATAGTGATAATGCCGCGGTCCGAGATGGATTTGAGAAACCACAGTTGCAACTCTAAATTCGTAGCAGGTATTAAGGAAAATAACAGAGGAAACGGTGGGAGACTTAAATAGATTGTAAAAGTCGAGAATTTGCGAGAGTTTGATTTCGTGAAGTTCCCATGGGGAGAAAAAGTAATTATGATCTTATTCCTTGCTTTTGCTTTGGTTTTGGTTTTTGTTTTGGCTTGAAAAGGTCATATGAATCGCGACAGTCGCTAAGCCGAAAGTCCCTACCTCCAATGTGAGGAGTGTAGGTGCCGCTCATTTTGGCTGGATTTTGTCGATATTTTTTCAAGGTAGTAAGATTCTTCTAGTGAGAAAAGTTATCTGAAAGACTAGGGTTTGTTAGGGGTGTCTTCTGAGTTTGGGAGGATTGCCCTCGACGTAGTTTTGTATATGGTTTTCTTTTCTCTTCGTGTTCACGCTTTTGGGTGTGTGATGGTGGCTATTCTGGGTTGCGGCGGGGTAGTTCGGGGCTTAGCTGCAGCGGCTCATAGTTGGTGTTGTTTTTTACAAATTTGCTTCTATTTATTGTGGGTGTTGGGTTTTTTCCCTCATGGATGCGTTTGCTGTTTTTCTGGTTTCTCTTGACCTTTTTTCCTTGGCAAGAAGAGGCTTTGGGTCAGAGTTTTGAGATCTTCACTGGGGGCGTGCAGTGTTTTGAGGTCCTTTGAGGGCGTGCGACTATTGGTTTGTGACTTTCTGGTTTTTTTGGTACAGTGGTAGTTTATGAGTTTGAGCATGGACTATGGACCAATGAGTAATTTTCTCTTGGAAAAAAAAGAGAAAAGTTATCCGAGTCATCATCCATTAGTATTTGTGAATGTTGGATCAAAAATATTGTTTGTAGTCTATAAGGGGGTAGACTTCCATTCTTCCTAGGTTTGTTCCTTAAGACTATATCGAATAAAATATTATCCCATTAAGACCATGACTATGACTAGATACCAAATGTATAAGAACAAGTTAAATAACATGAAAGACAAAAGGCTTTCTAAAATTGCTTCAAAATCCAGTGGTAACCACCTTCCACTTAAGCGAGGATAGCATAAGGATAAGAGACCATTTTGGAGAAAAATGATACTATTAAGAATATCATTAAATCAAAATTTAAGGAGAAAATGTGGTGTGACAAAGACTTATTATAAGGTATTATAAGGAAAAATGAAAATTAAGAGGAAAAATGAAAATTAAGGTATTATAAGGATGTAATCAACGGTTATCTACTAGAAGCTAAAAAATAAAAACAAATTCTCAAGAGCTCTATAGTGAAAATGGGAGTTGGTCAATTCTTAAAAAGCCATGGGATGAAAGAGTGTGTCATCTCTAGCAGATTGAAGATGAAAAATAGTCTCTCTTATATTGTCTATTTGTCACACTACCAACCTTCCTAACAACACAAAAACAAAATTCTAGAGAATTACAAATAATCCTTTACCCTAATAAAATTCTTTAAACCAATACAATCTCAATAAACATTAATCATTATCATAAAATTTTATAATATTATTTATGTAACCATGCCTCACGAATATGGTAAAGATAAGAGGTTGCTTTTAAAGTATTCAACTCACAGAATAGTTTCAACATTTTTATTTTAACTTTGCTTTATTTTGATATCAACAATTGTCGAGGAATCAAAATGAAAACGAATACGTAAAATATCATAGTGAAGTAAAGAACGTGTTTAGTATATAAGATAGGAGTAAGGTATTTTATGAATATATGATTCAAATACGTAGGTGAACATAAAGTTATGAGATCATAGTTACGTAATACATTAGTGAACATATATTCCGTACATCCAACTTTTGATCGGTTGAGCTATCGAAAATAATCATTACGTCACTGAAGATCAGATTACTTGATCTCCAATCAAGTACCTATAATATTTTTTTGGGTTAAAATTTATGCATCTCTGAAGCCTTACATAAGGTGCAAGGTTCTTTTTCCATAGTTTTGCAATATGCAATATTTTTTTAAATTTATATTTTAATAAATTTTATAATTTAAATTTTAAAAAATTTAATAATTTTTTAAATATGTAAAGTGTTTTTTTTTTTTTTTCCCTATAAACGTATCTTTAATCTTATCTTTAATGTTTTTTGATAATTTTTTTTAAATATATAATATTTTCCATATTTGGATACCACTCACTTACCATGATGAGATCACTTATATAAGTAGTGGAGCCAAAACTTATCACTTTAATGTAATGTTATGGAGTGTTTAATGTTTTCGATATCTTAGCGCTATTCATATAGCATGACACCCACGATCAATATCAATGATTTACCATAATTATAATTTTTATTATTGAATTATAAATACGTGATTTTTATTGTAAACATGTTAATGTGTCTTTTCCATTTATATATTAATTTTTATTTATTTTGAACATGTAATAAAATAATTAAAAATAAAAAAAATAATTAAATTTTATATTCAAGATAAGTTTATATTTCAATTTAAACTCTTAAAAAATCAAGATTTATAAATTAAAAATTAAGTTTTATAAATTATAAGAATTATATTATTATTATTTTTGTAATTTATATAAAATAATTTTTATTAAAATGTAAATATTTAAATATCAAAGATATTGGTTATAATTGATAATTTTTATTAAAAATGTAAATATTTAAATATCAAACCTTACAAATGATTAAATAAGAATGATTTGTAATCTATTTTGGCTATTTAGAAGATAATTATTTTAATTAGAAAAAAAACCGTACCTTTCTATTTAGAAAAATAAAATAGGTTATGTTTTGCATATGTTTTTGGGAGNATCAAACCTTACAAATGATTAAATAAGAATGATTTGTAATCTATTTTGGCTATTTAGAAGATAATTATTTTAATTAGAAAAAAAACCGTACCTTTCTATTTAGAAAAATAAAATAGGTTATGTTTTGCATATGTTTTTGGGAGTATTCATAAATTGATTTATAAACTAGGGACTTGTGGTTCACTAGTTTCCATCAACATAGATACTGTGTTGAATTAAATTCTAATATATGTTTCTATGCGGTACAAAGTTTTCAAAGTAATGGTGTGAATCCAAACAGAATTTTAAGAGTGCACAAACAATTGACAATGGCAATAACAACCAACTAAAAGTGTAAAAGTGCAATAGTGCTTAAGACGCTGAGTTGGTTTCTTTGTTCTAATTGTTACGAGTTGGCTATGTTTTTTTCCTTTAAAAGATTGCTCCTACTCTTGAGATATGAAAATATGTTTTTTTTTGTTTACAACTAATTTGTAAATTTGTAATGGGTTATGTTTATCTTCTTCAAAGCTTGATCCAACTCTTGAGGTGTGAAAAGATGTAATGGGCTATGTTTCTTTTCTTTAAAGCTTGATCCTACTTTGGAGGTGTGAAAAAAATCTTGATCCTACTCTTGAGGCGTGAAAAGATAGTTTTTTTTTTTGTAATGGGTTATGTTTCTTTTCTTTAAAGCTTGATCCTACTCTTGAGGTGTGAAAAGATGGTTTTTTTTTACAACTAGTTTAGAAACTCACATTCATATGTATAGGTAGCAATCCATTTTATGTTGTTAATCAATCAAAAAATATGTTTTTGAAAACTTAGCAAGAAGTTTAATTTAATGGTTGAATTTCTCACACATATAATGTGTGAATATATCAATATCGTTCAATCATATGCATGCCAACATTGTTGGCCG
>SNQJ01S0055257.1:25072-44470 GCA_010110895.2 Picea sitchensis
TTGTGAGGTGGTTGGGAGAATAAAATGCAATGTCCAAGAATATTTTGTTATTCATCCCATCCTTTTTCACACTTTTCCCTAAATTCAATAGTGTAGGTGAAAGAAACCCATATGTTACAATTGCTACAAGTAATTTTTTAAAAAAGCATTTTATTTTTCTATTTTACATTACAACTTTTGTTGGGTATTTTAATTGCAATATATGAACGGTTCACATGATAATTATCCATCCATTTCATATTCTAGTCGATTAAAAAATTTAATTCATTGCTTTTCATTATTTCATCAACCATATGGTTGATTATTGAACTTGTGGATTCAATAAATTTTATAATATAATAAATTTTATAATTTAATCAAATTATAGAAGTTAAAAATTTTGGCTATATTTTAATATCTTTTATTACTGTTTGAATTTTGAATTTTGATTTATTTAATAAAGAAAAATATTAGAATATTGTATATATATATATATATGTTTGTTATTGTTAATAGGATTTGGTTAGTTTCATATTTGGTCCAAATCATAGTAAATCAAATGTCTATCTCCCTAAATCAGATGTCTGTCTATTCTTGTGCATTTAAATGTAAAGGCATGCATTCTCCTTTCTATTGCTATTTCTTTAAGATTGATTTTCTTGATTTTTAATCACATTTTTTTATTGCCCACTACTTCATCTACAACACTACTTTTGGGAAGTTACACATGTTTAGAAACATATTTAGAAATATAGTTCAATGCAATTTTTGTGTTGTAATAAAAATCTATGTACATAAACTTTTTTTTTGATGATCATTGTCACTGCAATGAAATTTGTTTATAAGTAAACAAACTACAAGTTCAAATTCACAAAGTAATTTTAAACATAAGCTAGTTAAGGATAAAACAAACCAAGAGTTCAAAATCTATGTCATGTAAGAGGTTCTAATAACCAACTATTCTTGCAAGTACATAAATAAATAATTGGGATTCTAACAACCAACTATTGTTGTAACAACCAACAACCAACTATTTTTATAACAACCAACTATTCTTGTAAGGGGTTCTAACAACCAACTATTGTTGTAACAACCAACAATCAACTATTGTTATAACAACCAACTATTCTTGTAAGGGGTTCTAACAACCAACTAATGTTGTAACAACCAACTATTCTTGCAAATACACAAATAATTATGGAGATACATACTACCACTATTAATATTATATAAAGAATTATAATTAATTTATAGGGCTATACCAAAAAGTCAAACAAAATCATAAAATCATGTACTCAATATCATAAATAGATATAGAAATAGAAATAAAAAATAATATATCAAAACTTTATACTAATAAGAAACACTAAATAGACATAAAGAGGACTCTATATTATTCTTTATATATTATAAAGATTAAAGAATTTTAATTAATTTATATGGTGCTAATGAACAATTTTTGAAAGTGCATAAATCTAAGAAAGTCAAATAAAATTGTGTGGTTTAGATTATAAATAAGTATAAAGGGTTATGTGCAAACTAATGATGGTCTCTCATGACATTGTTAGTGGCCATACAAACATGGAAAAACATCAATGTGCTAAATTGGAGGGATTATTCAAGATAGTTTTACAATGAATTTGAATATGGTGTAAGAATATGAAACATAGGAAATTGAATTAGCTTTCCGAATATACAATTTTTATTAATATAAATTGTGAATAACTATGCAAAATTTGAATTTTTCTAAACGTGTTATGTTCTGTTTCCAATGAAATATAAGGTATATGTTTTTCTTCATGCTAGTGTTGAGTACCGTAACAGTGGAATTTCACTCAAAAAACTTGTATAATTGTAGAGAACTAATTTTTCTAGTGCAGTGTATGACATTCAATGTATCCTCGAAATTACAACGCTTTTTGTTTGTGCAGGATAAGAGGGTCTTAACATGATCAAAATAATTAATTTTTTTTAGATCATAGATATCGATATCCTTTAGTGAAACATATAACTCATTTTAGAAACGGTTTAGCGGACAAAAAGTTATAGAAGAAATAAGACAGGTATGTATTATAGAATTTTGATATATGTGAAGAAAAAAATAGATGAAAAATAGTAAACAATATAATTTAAAAAAACTAATGTATTTAGAATCAACATAGGCGACTCTATTTATGTATGTAGTTTTTTCAATAACTGAATTGTGTATCCTATAGAAAAATAGCGTCAAAAAAATAGATATAGAGAGGTATTCACAAAAATGGAGGTTTTTATCAATTTTTCCGATCGAACCATTATGTTTGTCTTCCTAAACCTAAATTTGAGGCAACCAAGTCAACATACACGTATGTTAAAGTTGTCAATCCCACCCAAACAAAAATGAATTCAAAAGAACATGCAAACATTTTTAATAGCATGCATGTGTTCTAAGAACACACATGTGTTCTTAATATAGCGCACATGCTCTAGGACTACGCACACATTCCTAATAGAATACACATGCTCTTATATCCTATTATTTGTCATTCTCCCCTCCCTCCCACACACACCCTCTCTATATCTATCTCCTCCATTTACTCCTCTCTCCCCCACACTTTGAATCATCCTCCCTCTCTCCACCACACTCATCCCATTCCATCTTTACCTCTCTTTACCTCCCTTCCCTCGATATCCCCCCCTTCTTCTCACTCTAACTCTCTACACCCATTTTTTGTCTCCCTCTCTCTCCCTCTCACACTCCTATACATGTTAACACCTAGACATGGGAATACCTAGATATGGAAAGACCTAGACGTCGCAAGGCATGGAAAGACCTAGACCTTTCCTTTCCATGCCTCACACTCTCACACCCTCTCTCTTTCTCTCTCTCTCTCTCCTTTGTGCCTCCCTCCCCTATTACCCACCTGTCTCTTCCACCTCTCTCCCACCCTTTATCTTTTATCTAAGTAGATATGATTATGTTGTATGAACTATTTCTTCACGTTGTTTGGTCTGCTCATCTTGTCATATGTTTCATTCTGGGTACACAAATGATTGTATGGATGTATTGTATAACCATGTGTCTGTGTATCTGTAGCGTTGTTTTTTGCATTTATCATTAGAATACATGAACTATTTTTGGGTCTTATGGTATTACCTTTCATTGTACTCATTCTTTAATCTTTTCTCTGAGGATATATTAGAAGTATTTAGGATTAGAGTAGTTTCCTTTTAGTTAGATTAGCCTTAGAATTATTTATAACTTTTGCACAACGATTCACTATTTTTTCCTTTTTCTTATTTTAATTATGAGAGGTAGCGAGGCCCATATAGTTGTAGGAAACACTACAACAAATGAGAGTAGGTATAATTTGGACCTTCCATCGGGTGTTCTCCTTTATCTCATTGATAGGCCATTCAGATACGTCAATATAAATGATGCTAGAAGGAGGGCCAGATGACAAGCCGAGCCTATGGAGTCATTCTGATTAATTTTTTTTCATTTACTAATGTCTCCATCCCCTATCCTTTTATGGAGGTATTTTTCTGGTACTATACCTCCCAAACTTCCTAGAAATATTTTAAATTTCTCGTCGAAATTTAAATTTGATGGTGAAGGTGAGACAGTTGCATTTGAACATGCTTTTAAATTCTAGAAATTTTCTGGTTCTCAAAATATTACTAATGGAAATATCATTTGTAGGTTGTTTGATCTCACTTTTGCAGGTTGGGTTAAGAGCTAGTGTGAGAATTTGTTGGTCGCCTCTATTCACACATGGGAACAATTTATGCATGAATTTTTGCATTCGTTTTAGAATTATGATTATGATAATTTGTGTGCAGAGATATTAGAGATTATGAAGAACAAATATGAATTTATAAAAGATTTTTTTATCATATTTACTCATCTTTGGATAATAGACCCTCTATCAATGATTTGATTTCCTTTTTATCTTCTCTTACTAATGAAACAAACCAACTAGTGAATGGAGAATATAAATCATGTTTTAATGTTCCTTTACATGTTGATTTGGATTTAAAATAAAATATTAAAAATGATAATTTTCCAGCTGGACTTCATATGTCTGTATTTTTATTTACTATGGGGGATATAGTTCATAAAGAAAATTATTTTTTAGAAGAAGCATATGTATCCACTCACCACTTCATTCCCACCTTGATTTCCTTGTGATGAAAAAGAGACATCTTATTGTATTGTAAATTCAAGTTCATGTTTTTTTGTAGCTAACCAAGAGGAGCATTTTCTTGTTGATAATGCAACACTTCAGGTCACACCAATGGTTATGTCAGGTTCTCATTGTCATATTTCATCTTTTACATCACAAGGAATGGTAGAGAAAGCTATGGAGGGAAGTTTAAATGTTGATCACTTAATTAATGAAGGAAATACGGAAATTCAGGAAATTAATCTTTCCTCACCCATGAATAAATGGAATTAGTTTATGCTAATTTGGATTGTCCTGCTCTTAGAAATTCTCCTAATATTATTGACATAGAGAAATAATGTTTTCCTCCTACTAATGGATTATTTATCAAACCTTCTTGTTCAATGATTTATTGTGATTTAATCCTCTCTTCTAGCCATGAATATGTTTTGGAATACATTTCAGATTCTCATACTTCGCAGGGGAAAAACAACCACGTTGATCTTTTCACACCGGGAGAAGAAATAAACATACAAGATATACCACTTCTATCACACCAAACCACTTCTTGTTTACAAAAGAAAAACAATGTTGAGGAAGAACATATTGATTATGAAACCAATACTACTATGGGGATCACCAACTCACAATCAGTCACTGATGTGCTTAAAGTAGAGGAACTACCATTCAGGGAGTCACCTTTTGAAAATTCCTCTTGTCTTAGATAAGATTTTTAATTCTCTTATTTATTCCACTTATAATTATTTGTATGTTGGTCTCTTTAATGGTTTAAATTTCCAGGAAGATACCCGTTTTCCTATTCAAATTAACTCAATGTTGTTGACCCATTTTGAAGTCTTTGATGGTGGAAATGTGCATGTGAAAGATAGAGAGGATAAGGTCTCTTCCGATGAACTTGTTACAAGAATGCCTTATCATAATTTTTCATTGGATGAAGAAAGTATTATATAATATGTGTATCATAGAATACCTTCCTTTTATTCATCTTTATTTTTTATCAATAAATAATCTTCTTAATCATGTAGCCTTTTACTTGATATTGTTGATAGTAGTGGATATCACCATAGTTTTGAAGCTATCTTTGACTTTGTAGAAACTGAAGGGGCTGATGATATGTGTGTATTATAATATATTTTCCCAAGAGGTAATGATTCCACTTATTCATTGTTGTTACAATTGCAAATAGATACTTATCATATGTTGGATACTCAAGAAAATCTCCATGAAACAAATATGAATGGTACAAAACATGTCGTCCTCCTTGCATGAGTACTGCCCCTAATGCACATCCACTAGAAATAATCTCTATCTCAAAAGAACATTGCAAATTCAACATGACTAACACTGGAGAATCACTTATTTTATTCGTCAAGTCTTCAAATGCTATTTGTTGTGTCTTACCCCAATGAAATATATTTCCTTTGGCGATTATGGAATGCAATGGAACTACTACTGTGGAGAAGTTTACAATGAATTTCCTTGAATAATGAGATTCTCCCATGAAACTCCTAACTTTGGTCACATTACTGGGAATAGGCCATTGGGTGATGGATGCAATCTTCTATGGATCTATCGTCAACTCTCCTCGTCCAATCACATGTAAAAGATATATCAAGGAGGTCTTTCCAAACTCACATTTTTACAAGTTGACAATTAATTGAGTCTTCTTCAAGGTCTCTAGTACCTGTGTCACATCTGAGAGGTTTTATTTCCAAGTATTTCTAAAGATGAGTATGTCATCCATATATATTATTACAAAAGAACCAATGAATGGACATAGCACATCATTCATGAGTCTCATAAATGTTTCAATTGCATTAAATAATCCAAAAGGAATTACCAACCACTCATACAAATCTTGTGTTTTTTTTAATGTAGTCTTCCACATGTCTCCTAGTTTGATCCTCACTTGGTGGTAACCTGATTTGAGGTTCATTTTAGTGACGAATTTGTCTTGCTACAATTGATCCAACAAGTGATCAATCCTTGGCAAAGGATATCTATTCTTGACGGTTATATTATTCAAGGCATGGTAGTCAATGCACATTATCCATATTCCATATTTCTTTCTCACCATGATGATGGGTGAAACACATGGTGATGTGCTGGGTTTAATGAATCCCAAATCCAACAATTGTTTTATCTTCTTATTTACTTCATCTGCTTCAATTACCAACTACCTATACATCCCAATTTTAGGCAACAATAACTTCGATAACAACTAAATATCGTGTTCAACATCTCTCTTGGGTGGAAGTCCCCAAGGCTCTTGAAACACTTCCCTGCAGACCTCAATCAATTATTGTATTTGTTGACACTACTTGCCACTACATCCTTCCAAGGATGTCTTCATATCCAAATTGTTTCCTTCTCTTTGATGCCTTCCTTCTCTCAAGAACATCAAGACAAAGATAGATTATCTTTGTCTTTTGATTCTTCTTCGCTGATTCTTCTTGTTGGCTGATGAGCACGAGTCAAAGAGAGATTAGATTTTCTTGGTGTGCTTATGGCATAATATTTTCCATCCTTGAATAGCCTATACTTTTTCTCCATCCTTCTAAAAATCGAATCCCTTACGTACAAATATGGACTTCCCAATATTACTCCACATATGTCTAGAAGAACCACATTTGTAACTACTTCATCAACAAAGTTTTGATTGATGAAAAACTTAAATTTGCATTGTTTTCGCACTTTCAATTCCACATATTTCCTTACCCAACCTAGGGGGTATGTATGTGGATGATCTTGAGTCTTCATCCCAAAATTCTCAACAATTTGTGCATATATAAAGTTGTAATGTGAACCTAGATCAAACAAGCAATCCACCTTAATTTGCTTCATGTGGATTTTAATACATAAAAGTTCATCCATTACCTTCTCCTGCTTGTGACTGGAACTAACTAATTCCACCTCTTTCTGGAGATTAGTGCGGTTAATTATTCCCTTTTAGGTATGATGTTCTATCCACTCGTTCCTTAGCATCCACTGATATCGATACTTTAATCTTCTTTTTCTAAAAATATTTGGCACGCTTGTAAGGGTGCAATTTCAAAAAATTCTCCTCAACGTGCCCTTTTCGATCACATCCTTTACATTGTTGGATAGAAGGTGTTTCTTCTTATGTTTTTCCCACTATCTTCTTCTCATTCCACTTTTTCTTGTTTTTCTTATTTCTTTGTTGCTCTTGTGGTTCTACTTTCTTGTGATGATTTGTTTGTTTCTTCCACTTATCTCCCTCAAGTTAGTATGCTTGAATAATAGACTCATCAATTTTATTTGGTCTAAATAACATCAATTACCTACGAATATGAGGAAAGAATGCCCCCAAGTACTTTACTAACATGTCTGGAATTTTGAGGGAGATTCCCATATGAATTTCTCTCATCCTGAACTTTGTCATGAACTCCTGTAGTGATTTTCCTTGTCTCTGTCTAAAGTAATTCCATACTATTTGTTGGTGTTATTGATATCCTATTGGATAAAAGTAAAATTTGATAATGTTTTCTTAACACTTCCCAATTAGTCATTGGTGGTTCATTTCATAGTGCTGTGCTTACTGCATCACTCTCCCACCACGTAAAATCTTGGCCTTCAAGCTTCAATCGATAAAAAGTAATATTTTGTATTCCAATCATTTCATGCACGCTAAAGCATACTTTCATCTGTTGCAACCATTGGTTTATCCTAATATCATCCACTTCCTTAGCATAAGGCTTGATTTCCACCTTGGCCACTACAGGAAAATGTACTTGTGTTTTATTGTAGTTGCACTCTACCATATTTTGGATCATCCTTACGCTCCGTCTCTTGCTTATTTTCTTCTCCTTGTTGGGTTCTTCATGCCCATCATCTGTTGATGGTGTTTCCTAACTCTTTAGTGCCAATAATTGTGAAACCATTGATATCAATGTGGCCAAACTCTATTCAAATCAATCTAGATTGACCCTATGATCTTCTTCCTCTTCTCCTTCATAATGTTCTCCTAACATTCTTGATTCTCTACTTTTCTCTATCCCTAGCAAAAACTCTTGTCCACTCCTTTTGTAATCACTATATGTGGTTACCATAGATGTATCACTACATGCATTCAAAATTATTATCTGATACCATATGATATGTAAATGAGAGGATTGTATCCTATCTATCTCACCAACACACACTTCTATGTAAAAAAAAATACAACCTTATTTTTTTGGACAACCATAAATTATGGACCAATCAAGCTACTAGTTTATTAAAAATCAAATGAGTCGAAAAAATGCAACAAATTGGTTCAGAAACAAAACGAGTTAGAAAAATGTGGATAATCCAGTCAAAAACAAAATGGGCTGAAAAGATGAAACGAGTCAGGTCGGGGCAATGCAAGTCGACCAAGTTGAACTGACCTAATTTGAATTTACCCAAGTTGAGTTTATCCAAGTTGAATCTATCCAAGTAAAATCAACCAAGGGATGTTTGTCGATCGAATGAGGAAGGGAAATCGATCAAAGGGCAATCCAAATAGAAATGGGTCGACCCATGGGAAAATAAGATATATAACAAGAAGATTTAACGCCCAAACATGAGGAGAAATATTGGGAAAGTCAAATTTATTTACTAGAAGCTGAAAGGAATGTATGCAAGGACAATTTAATGACTAGTGGCATGTAATAATGATTAAAGAGTGAGTTCAATGAATCAGGGATAATATAAAAAATCCAAGGAAAATTTTGGCAACCCACGGTGAGAACAAAACATTTGGAAGTTGATATCAGCATTAAACAACAAAGAAAAACGTATGGGATAAATTTTTGGCCGATGAGTGGGAAAAAAATGTATATGGTCCGTGGGAAGATAATAAACATCTCGACAACCCCACACTTTATATATATGTCGTCTACAATTAATAAACAAAAGGAAAATTCCCCAACAAGTTGAGAATGTTCCCAACGACTCAAAAGAAAATTTAGAAACTTCTAAACAAATAACAATGAATCATAACAAAGGGTCGTCGATTTCCAACTTCAGATTCAATGTATGGGTAAGATTAAAGAGTCATTGGTCTGGTTTATTGACTCGTGAAAATTTTACTAATATACAATGAGTTGAGACAATAACTAGCATGAAATATTATTTTCTAAACCATACACAAACAACCATTAAGTTAAAATGCACACATTAGCTATTCATGAAAAACACAACCAAAAACTAATCACCACACTTAAACTCATAATTTACCCACGAAACCAAAATGAAAAAAAAAATCATTCTTTTGGCTTCGACTAGGATCTTTAATATTCAACAATAGAAAAGTTACGGGCTCTTTGGTTCATTTCTATGGTCCTCATTGTCATCAGGGAAACCTCTCTACATTGTTCACAACCCAAAGAACCCCTTTCTTATTGTGGGGATACATGATATAGAATGTTGAGTCGACTAGGAGGATAGTTGGAAGTTCAGTCATCCCCAATGCTTCAACTTCTCTCTAGTTTGTTTCTCCTTTGTTTATTTATTTCTTTGTATTTTATGCCATGCAGAAATGGTATTGTGAGACTCTCAATATTCCTTTACATACAAAAATATACTTACCAACTTTACATATATTACATACAAAATGGACATCAATTGTGATGGCATGGGGCCCTTCATGCCAACAAGTTGATTTCCTTCATCATCCATAGCCTTAACAATGTATGTGTTGATCATCTTAGAGCCCTGTGCCAATAGCCAATTGTTCTTGTCGGATCTGATTCGTATCAACGATACCTCATTATGGTGGTGGAAATGAGTTTGGAAGTTGGGAATTAGGTAGAATCTATGTATTACCTTTGTGTTTTATGTCTCTTTACAACTTAGGTGTGGATCCTCTAAGTTAAAAGCTTCAAAGTCAAAGCTTCCTAGAATCTATATAGCTCATATATTTGTGTTAAATATTGGATGATAGATGACTCGGTGATAAGTTATCACTCGCTCCCATGCCACTTTGTATATCTCATTTGGTGGGCACACAATTCCATATAATTTCAATATAAACAAGTACCAATGGAGGTTTATTCTAGCGTTATAGAAAAACCCATGAAGGAATTCAAATGTGAGCCTAAAGATAAGAAAACAAGGATTCCCTCTATGTCACTGCTTGACTTTGAAAATCCTTGGGGCTTCTTTCACGGGGCCACCAAAGTCCATGCTTCCATTTGAAGAGTTTTTTATATAAGACACACTCCAAGCGGTGAATCCAATACAAAGGTAGAATTCTCAGCTCTATATTCCTTGTTTTTCTTTTCTAATTTAAATTTTCTATAGGTGTTAGGTGATTCAGAATTCATTATTGACTCAGTGACTCAAAAATATAAAGAAGATATAAAAAATTTCCAATTCTTGTTGTCACAAATCCATGACCTTTCATAGGATTTCATGTGGACGTCGTTCACTCACATGTACCGAGAGAGAGACCAAACAATGGATCGGCTATCCAAATAAGCCTTGAAATGTAGTGTTGGATCCTTTGAACTTAAAGAATTCTACAATGGGAAGGACACTCAAAGTGTGGAATTTCATTTTTAAATTTTCATTTGGCATCTATGTATAATAACTTGTTTGGAACTAAAGGGAAGTTATGTGTAAATATTTTGTGATAGATTTTGTTTTGGTTTGGTAAATGATTTGGTGATAGGTTTACAACTATTTGGATGAGTCTAAGATGAAACTAGTTTTGACTCCATGTCAAATTATGCTATAAACCTGAAATGATGAGTCCATGAGACAACACTATGTATATTTCTTTTTTTGAAATATAATTTTTTTTCTTCCCTAAAAAAAATAAATATTTATATTTAATAAAATAAGTATACATATTGTATAATAAATATATATGAATATGATATGCATATGTATATATGTTCCATCAATCAAATCAACGTCAATGGTTTTTAAAAAATGATTGACTCATTTCGAGATAAAGAAGAGACCCATACCTTTACCACTCTAACAAAATGAAAGGAATTGAAAAATGACAAATCACTAAAATTTTAAAATTTTAAAATTATCTAGAATGAATTCTCCAAAATATTTACCCAAAGCCTTGTCAACCATTAAAACATGACATACTAAGAAATCATCATAATACTAAATTGTCACAATCCACTATTTCCCACATCTTATAAACACCTAAGCAAGACATGAAAAGTATAAATGTCTAAATACAAAGTGGGTTATGAATCGACGATTGAAGTATGTCTTCCTACATAACTTATATTTCTTTTAGACTCAAATTGGTTCGATCATTGGAATTTACAAATATACGAGTGAAGGCCAATTTGGAAGACAAAATTGTGGCCAAATTGACCTTACTAATTTGGGTTAATTCATTCATAGTAATAGCCTCCAAATACTTACAGAAAATGATAGCCACATTAGTCCCTACATCTCAATATAATCCTTGACAATACTTGATATCAATAAATTGTGATTATGATTCCACTCATCTTGATTTAAGTACAACTCTAATGTGTATCTAACTCTACAATTTTAACAAATTCAAGAAAAAAAACAAAATCATGGACAAAAAAAACCAAAATAGGGAAGGAAGCTCATGAAACGATGGATGAATAGAGATCACCAAATCATAAATAGATTAGCATTAATCTTCTTCCTTCCTCTCTTCTTTACCATGCGATTGTTAGCAAGAAAAACATTCATTTTCCTTTGCCATCAAAGTAACCCAAAAAACTATTAATAATTATTTTTAAAACTTACTCAACAAAATTTGATTTGAGCTTCAAAATCAATATATTATTTATTAGACTAAAATAGCTTTTGTTGAGACATTTAGATACACATTTATATTTAACAAAAGTCAATAAACATTAACTTTGCAACAAATTTCCTTTCAACATGACACGTGTTATGCTATGTCACCTTAAAATAACACATGCCAATGTGACATTATAATATCTAATTCGACTTTTCAACTTTGCAACAAATTTCCTTTCAACATGGCACTNTAAACATTAACTTTGCAACAAATTTCCTTTCAACATGACACGTGTTATGCTATGTCACCTTAAAATAACACATGCCAATGTGACATTATAATATCTAATTCGACTTTTCAACTTTGCAACAAATTTCCTTTCAACATGGCACTGTGATATGTCCCCTTAAAATAACGCATGCCAATGTGACATTGTAATATCCTATTGGACTTTTCAATTTTATGACAATGTACTTTTTCAATCTACAAATGCAATCACTACTTAAATTTATTAAATTTATTAATGTGTTTTTGGAGAAACAATAAGCTACCACTTAACACTTGTAAAAAAAAAATATTTTTCGTCTTTTACTTTCTTATTATCAAAAAATAATAAATTCTTTTAATTTTTAACTTTTATGAAAAAAATAATAATAAATGAATTCTTAACTTTGAATATCCTATTACATTATAAAATTATTAATATTTTATTCTAAATTTAACAATATTAATTATCATCCCCATCATAAAAATTATTTAATTTTTAAATGAATATTAATAATTTATAATTTGTTTGTTTTTATCACCCTCTTATATAACATCAATAAATTGTTGGTTTAATTAATTTTTTAATTATAAATTTTAGTCATTTAATAATTAATTTAATTAATCTTTTAAGTTGTTTACTTTTTCACTTTTACTTAATAATATTAAGAAATTATTGTGTAACTAACTAATTGTCAGGTTTAGATAATTAGAAAATATTAATTACGTTGAAAGGCGTATACCTATTGATAATGGGCACAATTAATCACCTTTTAATTTAAAATTTTAATTTGATGGCTAACAATTGAAGATGCTGGCATATTCTTAGTGGTCCTCCCAAATCAATGAATGTGATTTACTCTTCATAACTTCCTTGTATTTTTGAATGCATCAGTTACTTTTTTACATTTACCTAATCATATTAAGAAATTACTGTAGCACTACATGATTGCCACGTTTAAATGATTAACCTTAGCTGTAGATGTGTTTCATTTTTTAAGTGTTTCATTTCTGACTTTCCTTAACTATTTGCTTGTTTGACTGTGGGCACGTTTCATTTTCCATTTGTCCACACAATTCATATTCTGACTGTGGGCACGTTCCATTTTCCAGTTGGAAGCGGGTTTTTTCGTGGAAGATGAGGAAGCGAAATTTCTCTTGGCGGACGAGGAAGTGGATCTTTTCGTGGAGGATGATAAAGCTGAAGCGTGAAGGATTTGGGATCGGTGAAAATCATACCAGAACGTTCGCGGAGATCGTATAACACTTCGTAGGCGCCTAGGATTTCCGAGAACTGCCCGGTTGCCTCCTCCATAAGTTCAGCCTTTCGGCGTTCATCAGCCACTGTAAACAGTGGCTGTGCTTCTCTATATATATATAGAAACGTTTGTGCGTCACGCCTCATTGACAAGGGTTGCATATTGGGGCAGTTGTTTCATTTTGGCCTCATTTCCATGGATCGTAGATGGGGGCAGATATTTCATTTTGGCCTCATTTCCACGGATCGTAGATGGGGGCAGACATTTCATTTTATTTTTTTAATGATGAGAAACATGCCATGGAATTAATAGCTATTCTGGTGAGAAAAGCGTTCCAAATACTCATTGTTATTTTCTATAATGTATTGATCTGTTGCATAATACGCTGCATTCGTAGCAGGTCTGGGATGAAAGTGTTCCAATATATAATACCCTGCATTCGTAGCGATTATAGGGTTGAAAACATTCTAAATATTCATTTAGAATATTTAGAATTGGCATTGTTGCTTAGAGCTATGGCTCTGGCCAATACTCAGGTAAGGGTTTCTTGCACATTGGGATCGTAAAATCTTGCAGGTTTGCGTATGGTGCACTAGATAACTAGTTTACGTGTTTTTGCTCTGCTTCGTTTGATTGAATGAACCTCATAAGCCAATTGACTATTTCTCGTACTGTGCACTGAAGCTATAAAGATAAAGTACAATCTGGTACTTGTTTTAGGTATTTCTTGGATCGATCTCTGATCCTTGCACATGAAACGAATGTTCTACAGTTTTAGTATATTCTGGGTTAGCATTTTGCAGGGGCAGGGTTAGCTTCTGCACTTCAAGGTTTTTTTTAAAAACCTCCCCTCATCAATGGCCTCTACGGTCCATGTTTGTTTGCCGTGAACAAAACATCTTCGTCTGGAAAGAAAACGTTTAGAACTCTATTAGCAAATGTGTAAATTCATTTCTGAACTGTAAATCCACCATTCCTCCAAACAAGTTGTGAAACAATTGGTATTGTTTACAGTTTTTCTCATCTTTGAAATTTGTTCAATGTGATAGGATGCACAACATTTGGAAATATAAATAGAAGCTAAACAGATCACGCAATTATGATTTTTAAGCTTTTAGTTTTGCTTCATAATGAAAATGCTTAAGTTTAAAGTGTAATGGTAGATTTCAAGTAAAAACTAAGGTTTCTTGGAAAGCCATCCCGGAAATACTCAGATTGCATGCAAGTTAGTAAGTAAAGAGGCAGGAATTCTCATACCACAAAACCTATTTACATCTTATAGATTAAGTGAGGTTTTCAATCCTGAATAACTCAAAAGTCGATGGTTTTGTTTATTTTTTGTTTAGGGCACTTCAAATCAGGGGGCATAATATGATTCTATTTTTAATTTTTAATGCTGATTTATATTGGTCTGGTTCAAATGCTCAAAAAGCTTGGAATGGATCTTGTGTAGGATTTTGAATCTCGATTATTGTAGATTAGCATGGGGAAAGACCAACTGGCTTACAACTCTAAAAAGAGTGTTCATGTCCAAATAAAATGGCCATGTCTAAAATGACATTGCCATTCGAAGATAAAAGGAGAGCCAATAAATGAGAAGGAAGAAAACGTCACCTGCTATATATTATTTTCGGGTTCCTAAATACGCATCTAATCTTTTTGTCTCTGGCTTGGATTTTGTATTGGTGTAATAAACTATTTTTGCAGAGAAAGAATTCAAAGGACAAACAAAAGCGGTCGTCGATAGCAAAAAAAAAGGGTAAATATAAAGGAAGGAGCCAGTCATCATTCGAAGATGAGGAAGAAAATAACGCCATTTTCGTCCATTGGTTGTGGCAACTACAGCTGCCTCCAAGGTCGTTCGTCTTATAGGCTACGGAAGAAAATCGAGGGAAGAGCGGGTTGACATAGCTATACAGGCGACTATCTGAGGTTACCTGGCTCGTATAAACTTTGAAGGATTAATTTGAAAAGACAAGATTTTATATCGCTGTAAAATAAATTTATAACGATGCGCAATAGTATTTATTTGGTCAGATCTTATGGTTGTAGTGCTTGATGTGTACATAACAATCAGATCTTCGGCTATAATTATGACTAGGTTGGATTCATGCAGGCTCGGAGGGAATTAAGGGATTTGAAAGGGCAAATGGCACTGGTAAGAGGACACAATGTCAGAAAGAGGGCGAACATGACGATGCGTTTCATGCAAGAACTTCTTAGGGTTCAAGCTCGTGTAAAAGCTCCCCGTCTTCCAATGGCAGAAGAAAGATTTTTCATTTACCGTAAACTCCACGAGAATGGGGAACAGGAGGTGATCCGAAGTAAATATACGGTAATCCATGAACTTATGACTTTTAATTTAGGTCTATGCACAAACTTTTACACTTATTCTATGTGGCCTCATTCCGTCCAATTGGAATTGCAGTCAACAGTGGGACGGTAGTATGCAAACCATTGAGTAAATTCAAACAAAGCTTCATACTTAGCAGAACGCCACCATGGAGTGTGAAAGGGAAATGGCATATGCCTTTTCTCAACGGCTATTAATACTAGCAACAAGTAGTTGATATAGATTAATACTAGCAATAAGTAGTTGATATAGGTAGATTGGCGCCATTTTTCAAACTTTAAAATTAATGACAATAGGCGGATCAACACACCACAATAAGCCGTTAATAATTTGCCTTATCAACACACGGAGAAACACTCTCATTAAAGTAGTCATCCTGCACTCTCCTAATCTCTAAACTTTTATGTTTATTTTCAGCATAGTTGTCAAATGGAGTAGGCTAACTCGGAAGTAATCTTCCCTCCCGAGCCTACTCCCTCCGGCAGGTAGCTTTCCGCTTTACGACGACTCCTCGTTCGTGCTGTGGCACTATTCCCCAGATAAGAACCTCATCACTCATACTCATATCACCCCATGGCATGCATCCATCCTTCAGGGTTTCCCTCACGACGCCCTCTGCCATTTTGTTTGCCAGCCGACTACCCCGCCGTCACTCTCTTCGTTGGTCGCCTTAATTAAGGGCAATTCTGTGAACCTTACTGTCGCCTTAATTAAGGGCAATTCTGTGAACCTTACTGTCGCCTTAATTAAGGGCAATTCTGTGAACCTTGCTGTAGTCTTAATTAACTGCAACAGGTTGGTGGATTGAAGAGAGCGCTGCAAAACCAAATTCGAAAATTTGATTTTGAATGTGCAAATCCCCGCCCATTCCCCATTCAAGGGAATGACAGAGATTGCAGTGCCATACCTACATGCAAGGGAGACACAAACTCAACATTTCATATTTCAGAGAAATGGCGATGGACGCCTGTGGAGAAGAGAGTCAAGTGAAGCTGTTAGGTGCGAGTTTGAGTCCCTTTGTGTTGCGAGTTCGCATAGCACTTGCTCTTAAAGGGATCGATTACGAGTTTATCGAAGAGAACTTGCGAAATATAAGCCACCTGCTGCTGCAATCAAACCCTATTCCTGCGTAGATGAACCAGAATGAGAGGAAAGGGACCATAAGACTGTAGATGAACCAATTACATTTCCTGCATTTCATCTAAAGTTCCGTCCAATGTAGTGATAGTCATAGCCATCCAAGAATTTGAGAGATCATTGAAAGCCGCTGAGCTCATGCTCGACAATCCCAGTTTTTTGTCTCTCATTCCACAGCCTTAGAAGTCAGGCGACCAATCTCAACGCTTTCAGCAGACGAAGATCTAGAACTGGCGCATCTCTATTTGTTTCTCCCACTCGATGATCTCGCCTTCGGAGATGGCTCCAATTCGAATTCCATGAGCCTGGCCAGAATCCTTCCTGTGTTGTGCGACTTGTGTAAAGAGATTAATGGTGTGAAAGAAACGTCGGAGACGGAGAACATTGTTTATGTTACTAAATTTCAAGTGGATGATGCACATGATGTTGGGCAGGTGAGGGGATTAACCATGAGAACCATGAGCTCCAAATATTGGAAGCCTGCGTTGGAGACAATAAGCGAGTCACCCAGCCTTGTAATGTCATTTAATTTGCCAATCGCTCCTCTCCTCCGACAACCGAAGAAGGGGAACCATTTGGCACAAAGCTTCTGTGTGAATTTAAAAGCAAGCTATTCATGATGTGATCGCTGATTGCAAGGAGCCGAAAGCCCTACGAATTTGGACTCATGTCATTCCATGTAATAAGAAGACGTCTGTCACAGAAATGCGACTCTGAAATTGGTGGCTGTAGATTTACGCTCATTTGGTACCGACGTTGAGCTGAGGTCGACCCTCTAATTGGAGTGATACCCAGTGAAATTGTTTGCATAAAATATCCATAATATTACAACCTTTAGCTAACTGTCTATGCCTCTATGGATACCTCCATTCTTATTAAAGGATGATCTGCTTTAATGATGGTTATTTGCAACTGCTATTTTCCAATATTTTTCGATAAACACGTCATTTTTAACTATATATTTAATAGCCTATGGAAATATTTTGAGTGTTATTAATGTAATTATAAAAATGTCTTTGTTTTAAATTCGGTAATCTTCATTCTCCTATTTTCAAACTTCGTGATATGTAATTTCCAGGTAGTTTCTATTGGAATGGTCAATTTTAGTTTGGTGGTTTCTACTGGAATGATCTATTTTAGTTTGGTTATATAACTAGCACAGCCGCTAACTTGCGGCTGGTGAACGCCGAAAGGCGGCTGTGCGAATACCCGAAACGTTAAAAAGGCGGCTGTGCGAACGTGTGCGAATATCCGAAACGTTAAAAGGCGGCTGTGCGAATACTTGAAACGCCTGAATACTTGAAACGCCTTACTGCCGGGTCCAACATCC
Organism: Picea sitchensis; assembly: GCA_010110895.2. Taxonomy (NCBI): domain Eukaryota; kingdom Viridiplantae; phylum Streptophyta; class Pinopsida; order Pinales; family Pinaceae; genus Picea; species Picea sitchensis. The sequence goes on from SNQJ01S0055257.1 coordinate 43,296, forward strand.
ACGCGGCTATAAGTATTTGCCCAGTAACAATAATTTAGTAAATTGTGGTCAGCTTAATAGATTATCTCTTAATCACTAAACTTGGCTGAAGTAAATGTAAAAAAGTAATCACATAAACGGACGTCTTTATAAATGAGCTGAAGTTAATTTATTAAAATCTCATCCATTGATTAGAGAGGACGACGAAGAATATGCCAGCGTCTTCAATTGCCAACCCTAAGATTGAAATTTATGATTAAAAGGTGATTAATTCTGCCCATTATCAATAGGTATACGCCTTTCGGCGTAATTAAAAGTTAGTTTTTAATTTAATTATGTATTTTAAAATTAGTTTTTAAGATTTAGTTTTTAATTTAATTATGTATTTTAAAATTAGTTTTTTAGAATTAGTTTTAATTTAATTATTTATTTTAAAATTTGTTTTTAATTTCGAAACTTGTAAGGTAGGGAGGATTTTGATATTATTTTTTATAATAATATATTTTTCTTCCTTAGATATTTTTATCATTTTATTTTTAATTTTAGATTTTAGATTTTCATGATATCATTTTGGATGTCTTAAAGTTTTAAACATTTATCATAGTATTTTCTAGAACCAGGTTTTAGCATAAAATGAGATAAAAATAACATACATGTAAAATTTTATTAATATTTAGTATTATGAATTTTATGATTTACTAAAATATTTAGTATTACAAATTTTATGATTTATTTGGTATTTTTTATTTCTTTAAAACTAAATTTGAAATTTAAATTGTGATCACTATAAGTATTAAAACTTTAAACCACATCTATAAGAGTTTTGAAGTTTGATGGCTTTATGAATCTTTTTCACAAAGAACACATTTCACTAAATTTAATTTTGTAGGGATAAGAATTTATGGCATTATCAATACAATCTACTCTTTGTGTAATAGCATTTAAATATGTATTCGTTTACCCACTAAATATACTAAAACTATATAAAGGACACCTAATGATGAGAATAAAAGAAGGAAATAAATTAGAAAATAACTTCACATGGGACAAAACTAACTATATAAAAGTATTGTCTCTCTTTGAGTATAAAATGAGTATGATTGTATTTAATATCTACTCTCTATAATTTAATGTAAGCATGGCTCCAATTTCAACTATATAAAACGACTTGAGTAGACGTTGTTCCAAGAACATGC
>SNQJ01S0055258.1:34328-46923 GCA_010110895.2 Picea sitchensis
GATTTTGTGTTGATATATTGATTGAGTTTCTCATCCAGTCGCTACACCTAAAAATTAAACTCTTATGTTTTACAAATTATTTCTAATGGGTATTAGGATTACACCTACAACACTCTAGGTGTGACTTCTAATGCTAACAATCTTCATACCAGAGTTTAGACTCATGAATGTATTCTCATCATGTTAACATTTGTATCGTCTAGACTCCTCCATTGATAGTTGGTGTTTGTTGGATTTTAACTTTTCACAATCCCTTCACTTCATCCATATAGTGACGATCCTTCATTTTTATGCCTCTAGTCAGCCACCCCTCATGATATTTCCAATAACATCCCTACCTTGGATTACATCCATTTGTAGTTTTCACATTTGAATTACTATCATTTGGTTCTTTTCTGGAACAATTATCTCCTCATCACCCATACATATCCCCATTTAGTTTCCCCCATGGGATTCTAATTGGATATAGATTCTATTGACACATTTATTTGATCTATTATATCCTCCATTTGGGAATTACAAGTCTTTAATTATCCTCCTAATACCCCCTCGGTAATACGAAGAGGGCCTTCTTATTTTACAATACTCAACACATCTTTTGGAAATATCCTTATGTTTGACTTTTTTAGAGCATCAAATACGAGTCACCATTGTTTCCAATGGATTATTTTTAGTTCAACATTTTTTCCTGGTACAGATTATTGTCATCTCTATGAGTCATACCCATCACATGTGTCCCATAGTTGACCTCTAGTTGTCCACATGGTCCCATTGATATGCCCTTGAAAATCCTTGGGCCCAGTAATTGATTTTTCCCCATGGAATTTTTTCAGTCACTACCAAGTCAACATTTCATTTATTCTATTGACAAGGAAAGTGTCAAATAAACTTATCATTTCATTCCCATCCATATCTTTTGTCAGTCTCTATCAGGGACACGATTATTTCTATGTCATGATAATTTCAAGGATTCACCATTTTCTTGGCTCTAGTAGGCCTTCCCTTATCGACTTCAACACCTACATTCTATGGGTTTGGTTTACAAGATTGTGTACCTTGGACTCATATTCAGCATTACTAAGTACCTCATACCAAGGAGAGGGATTCATTAGTGTCATATAACTTGATTTGTTCTCACGTTTTTGAATTTGATTCATCATCGCATGATTGAGAATCATACACTGATGGTTCAATGCTCTAGTTGATTTCATGAGTTTCTCAAATATATGTGAGATGAATTAGACCTTGGGAGGGGGTTTCCCTTGAGGTATTCCCCCCCCCCCATGTTCTAACATCAACAATTACTTCTATATATANTTGGATACAAAGCCTAAAGATACATTTCCCTTCTTTGGCATCAGTAGAATCCCCCCTATTGACATCAACACCTTCATTATAGGGGTTAGTCCTATGTACCCTTGTACCTATCCACCTCATTTATTCGTTACTTTCAACCAAGTTAAGAGATTCATCATTACTCTTAGGCTTTGTAGGATCCCACATTCTCAACTACAACCCACAATTGCACCACTGAGATTCATATGTACATCCATGATCCAATCTTAGATATAGTTCATTAGATTTGATTGAATCAACTCCATTGTTCTTAGATCCATCAATTTGATCTCTCATTCAATCATCTCATTTCATATCTTTAGAGCCATTTTCATGTTCAACATGGATTCTTAGGTTTTTTCCACCTCGTGTCTCCCCAGGGTGGAAAATTCAGTTCTTATGTACTCATATTGGAATTAGTTTTGATGTAAACTTGGTTCTTTGATCCAGACATAGTTATATGAGACTTAATATGTTATTTTATGGTATTATGGCCTAGTTTTTACAAAAACATATCATATGTGAGACCTCATGTCATCTCACTAGTTCAACCCCTTCATGACAGGCACAYAAATGTAACCATTATCATAATTTATGTCAATGAGTATGGGTATGCCTACCTCATCCCTATTGAGATCATGCTACTTAAAACATTGTGGCCCTCTTAATTACAAGTGRTCTTCTTCAKCCTCTTYGATTGGTGGTTCGGTTTCCTACGACATATCTCTCTCCTTGKCTATATTATTTGTAAGAKAAAGAAACATTTAATGTATTTTAGCAATATGACATGCTCTTAACATCATACATTAGGGGGGAGTTGTTATCGCATAAAAATGTCCCACRTAGACTAAAATGTGATATGTATTGAGATAMTCCAAAAATAGTATGGGTACCATGACATGTCCTTKCCAATTAAATTATAAGAACCCCTTTCCTATAGTTAAATTACCTCAAATGRACATAAAACTCACTTTTACATGAAAAATMCCCTTAACTAGATTTAAGAACCCTTTTCCTAAAGTTAATTTCACTAAAAATCCCTATAAACCACGTTTTACACAATAATCCCTTTAATTAACATCAGGAACAATTTTCCTAAAGTTAATCACACTTTATGAAGTCATAAACCATTTTTATGACTTTCCCTCCTATTTTTAATTTTAAAAAAAACATGTAGAAAATCCCATATTTTTCATATAAAACAAGAAGAGGTCTTACCACATTTCAAGATCCATTTATTTTTCACTTTCTCATCCTCTCTTGTTCTCTCATTTTCCAACATCATAGATTTTTCCCCATTTTTTCCCCTTTTTCATCAAAACCCTAGTTCTTGAAGGAGCACACTATTGTTGCATCCATATACAATCAAAGGAAGAGAGTAGCTATAGCCACACACTTTGGGAAGAAACTAAGAACCCTCCCATAAAGAGGATACCATAATATCTATAGATTCAAGAGCCATCCACAGACGATGTTGTACAACTTACCATTCAGGAAACACATTTATTGATTCTTTGATAAGATTTGGTGTTATTTTATTTTATTTTTGTTGTATTTTACTTTGATCTAGAGAAATATCAGAGATTCATGGATAAATCAGCTCATTGAGACATAGGCTTTTATTTTCTAACCTCATTTGTCTATAATAATGTAGCAACCACAATATCTATGATTTTTCTCAGTCTATTTGTAGATTTTAACCATCATACTTCATTGATCCCTAGTGTACCTAATTTGGTGACCATGATTTTTCACATCTAAACATGTGTGTTACCACCTCAGGGAAGAGAGTCATCTAATACTTTGGTTTCTATAGCAATTATGTTTCCAATATGAAGTTCACTAGAATCCACTAGGTCCCACTTGGAAACTTCCTCCATTGTTTTATAATGTATTTCATCCATCAACTTCACCTCTAACCTCATACATTATTAGACATTTTTCATAGAATTATTTGACACGATCATCTCTATAATGCCAATATATCCTTCATACTAATCACTTACAACAATAGATCATCCTAAATCATGATAAAAAAAACATTTTTTTCCATTCTAACACTCCTTTCCCTTAATAAAGGTTCATGTACATTTCCCTCACCTTCACAAAAAGTGCGTACCTTGAAAACTGGGAAAGAAATAATAAATGTTTGAAAATAACATGCTCTTAAGTGGCATTTATGGGATCCATACACATGTACCTCCCTAAAACCTATTACCAACTACCTCAACCAATTAGTAATACTAAAATGGGGCCTAATGGTTAAGAAGGGGAATGAGTACCATATTGGCATCATTATGTCGGAGCAGTCAAAGATGATCATGAATTTGATTTTTTATGAACTTGTCCCATAAACCGTACTTTTTGAGTTATGGCTTATAACTTTTGGATTTGGGGTTTAAACTTCTTAGTTTCCTCGATCCTTTTATTTTTAAGGAGTTTAGTTCATATGTTGTCCTAAGTGGCCTAGTATTGGAGGAGCCTAGATGAGGGTTATGAAAGGTGATTGTAGTGTAATTTCAAGTATAATTGTAGTCTATCATTGTTAGTAACAAAATGAAGATCTCTCTTCTTCCCCCCACAAAATGAACTTGTATTTTTTTATCATTTACTTTAATTTGTTTTTTGATGTGTGAATTACCTTTCCTGATAAGTTAGTTAAAGTTAATTATTTTTGTACTTGCTTTATGTAGAACCAATTACAATGAGAAATTTTGGTTATTATTTGTATGCAGGTCTTGAATTTCAGATTGGATTGGTGACATGCATAGAAATATGTGAATACAAGATACATCTCAAGGAAACCATCAGAATAATGTACTTGATTCCTTCAACAAAAAAATAGTTATTGTAAGTAGTTAACGTTTGATTTTGAAAAGAATTTTTTTTTACTCTTTGCATCACTCTATGATAGTTTGACACTACCTTTTAGTATTTTTTTATTCATCAAAATATAAGGGATAGTTGTACGTTCCTCATAAGTACTATTTCCATTAGGACAGATTATTGGGAACGCTTGACAAACCCTTCTTCAATCGTTGTATCCACATTGAGGGGAGCCTTCTAAAGGGTTGGTTGATCATTACTCAAGCATAGTATTAAATTCTAGGTGGAGAACAAGGAAAGGTCACCTGACCCTTCCTCAAGAATAATATTCTAGTCAAGGGGGACTATATGAAGAGGTAAGCTAATGACCCTTCCTCAAGTATAGAATTCACCTTGGGGGGGTCCTACGGAAGGAACAATTTAACTCTCCTCAATATTAGTATATTGATTTAAGTTTTAAAATCCTTTTCCTTGTATGAAATATGTCAAATCAACACTGAATACAGTTGTAGTTCCCATGTTTTTGATAGACTTCATGATACTTGATATTATTATTAATATTACTATTTGAAGGAATTCCAGATGTGTGAATGACGTGGTTTTTTTTAATGATGTCATTTTACCATATTGATGTTTAAAACTCTTCAATTTCCATGATATTATATTAATTATTGATATAATAATTGTGTATAAATCATGAACATATTGAAACCTACTTTACACTATTGAATACTATGATTTCATGCACATACTTATGATTTTATATGATGATGGATTTATATGATTTGTACTGCTGAATTAATGTATTTTTACCAAACTAATGACAATTTGTTGAGTGTGATAAGTAGGAATTACAAATGCAGAGACTCTAGGGAGATTCAAGTTATATGAACCCAAGTAGGGTGTTGGCATGTTTATAGGAAGAGTGTCCTTGTAATCGATGGAAAGAATAGAAGGCGAAGCAGAATGCGAGAAAAATCAGGAGGAAGAGCTATAGTGGTCGTTGGATCACTGATCCAAAGGACCTTAAACTAAATACCCGACAACAATTGGATCATTCTAAGTGGAAGGACGTGATAAGATAGAAGAGAAACACCGAATATAGATCGAGCCATCGATCTAAGAAAATGAGTGACGAAAAAAAATTGGTTCACATCAAAAGTTGCGAGGAGGTTACTATTCAGGGAATCTCAGTTCGAGAGAATTGGCAACTTGAAAGTTGAATTACCTAAAGCCTGAAATGAAAAAGGACCATCAGATCTCGATAAAATGTGATGACTGTTATATCAGGGAGAACCACATCAACAGACCACCTGTACAAGGACATGTGGTAGACCAAGTTGGCAGACCACATCAGAATACCATGTCAGCAAGGACACATGGTGCAATAAGACAATGAAAAGTGTCAAGTTGAATCGACATTTCAAGTACGTGAAAATCACAAATCTAAGTGACACAAGGAAACTACTCGGCTCGGAACACATCATCAAGTGACGTAAGTAAATTACATCACTCCGGGAGTTTTAATTCAAGAGTTTTACCACCAGCACTTTCCCAAATCCCCAAAGTCCCAAATGTCNCGAAGTCCCTAAGTGGAGACAAAATGTTTTATCTCAAGATCACTTCAAGAGCATTCTCGACCATCGATCTACTACAGTGGAAGGATAGTGTAAGTGGAAGTATCGGCTAACAACATGAGGTCTCCACAACTTATGACTTAATTAGTAGGTGATCACTCTGGAGCAAAATGGAGTAGCGATTAGCCTAAATTATTGAAGTCCTAGACACCAAAGACCTGAGGGCCGAAGAATATCCAAGCCGTCAATTGCTAGAAGGACGTGTGGAAGAAATCTGTGCAGTTCAGGGAAAAACAATCCAGGAGATAGTGAAGGAAGAAAAGTTGATATTAGAAATCCCATAAGCCTGAAGAGCCGAAGGAGCTGAGGACCATCCATCTATATGAGGACACACATCAATAGATCATGAACTCTGGGTACTAAATACTCTAGAGGAAAGTAGAGAGTGAAAGTGTTGAAGCCCCGAAGTGAATCTCGATCGCTGATCGAGAAGGGTGACAAGGGCCGTCGATCTAGTCTTGGTAGAAAGTTTCGAAGTCCCAAAATATACTAGAGCCATATATTTTAGGAGGACACGTGACAGGAATCAGTGGACTCTGGCTAAAAGTGTTCTTGGAGATCGTGAAGGTTGATAATTGCAATCGTCGAAGCCTGGAGTAGCGAAGAAAATATTGACCGTTGATCAAGAAAAGGGACACATGTATTTAGATCATTGAATTTGGAAGATTGGCATAAGGATAAAAAAAGTATTTGAGATTTGAAACTCCCGGAGCTTGGATCACGAAGTAAATCAAATTCGTCGATTAAGGAATGCTAGATCTAATCCACAGACTTGAGAGGATAGATCTGAACAGTACGTTCAGGAGCACCATCAAGATCATCAGATCAATGGTCTCATCGCATTGTGGGGACTGAAGGTGCACAAAATTTAAAAAGTTAAGGGTGGGCCACAATTGAAAGCATGGTTTTGGAGAAATGGTACGTGGAAACTAGAGGTGGATTGCGAGGAGAAAAATGGTTGATCCCAAACCACACTTGGACGTGCACGCAATCGTTCTCTTATGCAAGGACGTAGCCTGAGGTCACATGCTACAGGGGCTAATGAGTAGAGAGCTTTCACCCATAATCATGTGGTCATGTGAGAGAATCTCCCAAGGTCACATCAATAGAGTATTGAGGAAGGAGATAGCGCTGCTAGGATCCACATCGGAGGTTACACATTGAAAAGTAAAAAATCCTCTACATGTGTAATCCAACGATGTTGATCAAACTGAATCTGATCGAAGGGTTTCTTCTTCACTTCGTGGTTTCTTGATCAGTTATGATTAAATTACATTAACTGAATCATTGTTCTAGGGCATTGGAATCATGGCTCTTGAGCGTTCTGAGATTCCCGACATGGCCTTTGGAAATTCAGAGAGTGACAGATGATGAAGGAATGAATAAAATAAATATGTTTTGATAGAGGAAGGTTGTTGTTTCTTTGTAAAAGTAGTCAAACTGTAAGCAATGAAGATAACAACATGAACTGAGGGAGAAAATGTAGAGATGAAGAACATTAGATGGACAGATCAGAAATGGTGTAAACAACAGACTGTATGAGAAATTAAAATCATGAAAAGAAAAAAGGAAGAGCAGATGGAAAGAGACAGCAAGTGAAGCCAAGCATGAACATACAGAAGCAAACCAGAATTGTAGAACAAAGAAGAAGTGGTAAGCGTTGAAATGTCTGTATTGTTGTAAAGTATGATTCAAGGAAATTTTTAGAAAAAAAGGTGTTAGGGTGGTGGTAGGGAGGACCGTTGTCCTCAACATTTCAAGTGGGTGCTTGAACACATGGAGTTGTAGCTTCCATCTGGTTGCAGGCAAAAAAACTAGGGTGCCAGGGTGGTGCAAGGGAGAACCATTTTTCTTTGTTATGCATGTTGGTACCTGTGTGATTGGAAGTTGGTGATTCCATCCAGTTGGTGCTGGAACACTCAGGGAGTTGGTGAATCCTTTTAGTGGGTGCTAGAGAAACCAGAGAGTTGGTGCTCTCATCAAGTTGCAGCTTGTTAAAGAAGAGGTTGTAGCCTCATTTTGAGTTGGTGCTCAAATAAATATGATGTAAAGAACTTAAAAGATTTCCTATCATTCGAAGAAGAAGAGGTTTTCTCTTGTTATGGGTTTCCTCATGAGAATATATCTATGTGTATATCATATGTGTGATTGATGTTTGTTATTTATGTTTCTCATGTCTTGCATAATATTGATGATCACATGGAGAAGGTTAATAATATTTTAATAGGCATAAAATTGTTTATGCATAGTAACAACTGATTCACCCCCCCCTCTCAGTTGTCTTAGTTATTCCAACAATTGGTATTAGAGAGGGTTCATTTTATTTAAAGGTAGATCAGTAATCTTAAACATGAAAATATATGAAGGAACTTCAACTAATAAGCATCCTATGTTTGATGGAACAGATGTTTCCTTCTGGAAGGTTAGAATGAGAACATACATCATGGCCTTAGGTATTGATGTTTCAAATGTTGTAGAGACTGGATATACAAAACCTGTTGTGTTATCTTCCAAAAATGATAAGTTATAATTTAGCTTCAATGCAAAGGAAGTGAATTCTATCTTGAGTGGGCTTGTTGAAGCTGAATTTGTAAAGGTCATGCAACTTGAATCTTCCAAAGAAATGTGGGATAAACTTATTAGCAATTATGAAGGAGATGAGAAAGTAAAATATGCCAAACTTCAGACACATAAATTGAAATTTGAACAACTAATGATGAATGAGGATGAAACAGTTAGTAAATATTTTTTAAGAGTTGAGAAGCTTGTGAATTCCATGAAGGATATTGGTGATAATATTGAAGATGCATTTTTAGTTTAGAAGATTTTAAGATCTCTTCCTGATAGATTTAATCCAAAATTTTTTACAATAGAAAAACAGAATGATCTTAAAACTCTGTCTATTGATCAAATCCTAGGAACTCTAACTGCTTATGAAATGAGGATTAGAAAAGATAAATCCACCACTAGAGAAGCATCTTTTAAAGAAGATAACAATACTGATTCAGAATTATATGATATTGAGGAAAAATTTGTGAGAAGGTTAAATAAAGGATCAAGCAAATACCAAGGAAAGTTTCCCTTCAAATGTTTTAACAGTGGAAATATAGGCCACTTTGCATATAAGTTTCCACACAAGAAGAAGGACCAGAACTCTTAAGGTGAAGAGAAGTACAAATCCAAGAGATTTGGTAAAAAGAAAAGTTTATGTGTAAACAATGATGACTCTTCAGAAGACACAGATAGTGACTGTTCCTATGAAGAAAAGGTTAATGAATTTATGCCTATGGCTAAAGAGGATTATGATAATAAAATCAAAAGAAGTGATGTTAAGGATTAAGAAGTTGTGGTTGATATGGAAGGTAAACTAATTAGTGCTTTAGAAAATATTGACAGACTCAGACTTAAGAAGAGAAAACAAAAACAGTTGCTGATGTAATTTGAAAAGAATGGTAAAACACCTGATGAAGAATTTGCCCTGCTAAAAGTGGAGTTAGAAGAGGAAAAAAAATAGAGGACACTCTGAAACAATAGTTATCAGAGAATAAGGCAAGATGTGAACCCTTGGAAGAAGAGGTAGTAAAAACTAGAAAAGAGATGGAGAAGTTTAAAGCATTGTATCTCCAAAATATTCCAAGCATTAACGCTTCAATAGAACTAAACGACATTCTGAGAAAACATATATATCCTTTGTTGAAGACTGGTTTAGGCTATGTAAGTGGTTCAAGCAACAAATAGATAGAAAAAAAAGAGCCAGTAAAGATGATCAAGTTTCAAGTCAGCAGATAATCAGACCATGTGAGTACTCTACCACCAAAATCTAACAAAGACAAGATGATCCCTGATAAAAACCAAAGATATCAGAAGATGGAGCAACAAATGCTAATAAGAAGGCCATTCTTGAGGTACCAAAATTTCTTCCATGGTTATTGTTTTTATTGCTCTAATTTTGGTCATAAGATTGCAAATTGTCAAATCATGTTTAGAGACATGCAACTGAGGAGATCAAGAAATAACAATCTTTGCAACATAGAACTATAAAACCAATGAGTATAAAAAGTTGCACCAATCACTTTGACCTATTGAAAAATGATATAACTGTCATAACTTCGGCCACAAAGCTACAAACTGCCACTGAAGAATTACAAAGAAGATTCAAGGATAAAACCCTTAGCCAAAAATGCCTTCACATGGAAAAAGAAAGATAGTGAAAAATGTGGTTTAGTACTTTCAGCTCAAAAACAAAGAGACACTCGATATATATACAGTGGATGTTCCAAGCACACAACTAGAGACAACGATAAGTTTATGTCTATGAGTAAAATAAAAATAGGAAATGTGACCTTTGAAAATGATGAACCAGGTAAAATCGAGGGTAAAGGGATGGTGAGTTTGAGTAATGGTAAAGGAAAATCCTTGGATGTTCTTCTTGTAGATGGTCTGAAAGACAATTTTCTCAGTGTAATTCAAATGTGTGACAGAGGATGTGAAGTGGTGTTCACTTCCAAATATTGTAATATAAAGTCTATAAACTTAGGACAAGTGGTGGCTAAAGGTATAAGGACCTATACTAATGTATATGTGCTGAAAGAAGATAGAGAAGAGTGCCATCTAAGCAAACATGATGAAATATGGTTATGGCATAGGAGACTTGGACATATAAACTCTGACCACTTAATCAAGATCAAAAATTTTGAGGCAATAAAAGATCTTCCAATAATATCAAAGCCACAAGATTCTATATGTAAACCCTACCAAGTAGGAAAGCTAACTAGGACACAGTTTAAATCCAAGAGATCTACTTCAACAGAGAAACCATTCCAATTAGCTCATATGTATTTATGTGTACCACCAAGACAAGAATGCACAATGAAGGAAAAATACTTGATGTTGATCATTGATGATTACTCCAAACTCACTTGGTTTTCTTTTCTCAAAGAAAAAGCTGAAGCATTTGAGAAATTTAAAATATTTAAATATTTAAATGAGAATCAAACAGGTAACTATTTAAAGGTAGTAAGATCAGACAGAGGAGGATAATTTATGTCAAGTGATTTCAAGGAATTATGTGATAAACACAAGATCAAGAGAGAATACACAATCCCATGGACTCCACAACAAAATGGAGTATTTGAGAGGCAAAATAGAACACTTTAGCAAATGGCTAGGTAAATGATGAATAAGAAGAACATTTGTCAAACCTACTGGGTAGTGTTGGTCACTGTAATTGATTATTAACTAAACAATCAAGTGTTACATAAATTGTCCACCCGGGAAAGTCTGTTTATTTCAAATGCAATCACACACTGTATATGTTCAATCTCAAAAGCAATCTAGAGTTGTAGTAAAAGTACATTAATCACATCTTGCCTTGAACAGACTGAAGTTCTACTTTGAATTACAGAAAAACAATCTATCTATTGCAGAGTTCAAGGTTTAAGGAAATAATTATCAAAAGAATCCTGGATTACATTAAATAGAACAACAACCTAGGAAAATAAATATTTCAGGATACTACCAGGAAGACTGACTATTCTGTAACAGAGAACATGACCCTATTCCCCAAGCAGGAATCTTCAACACTTGTTTCTGATTATCACACTTTCATGAACTCATTACTAATCAAAATAATTGGCATGTACTGAAGGCTAACTGTCTTATAACAAAGAACAGGACCCTATTCCCCAGGCAGGAATCTTCAACACCTGTCTCTGATTATCACACTTTCATAAATTCATCAAGCAGAATTACCAATCAGAATGATTAACAGTTACCCAAGCATGAATTGTATGAAAACAATGTAACAATCAGTAAAGCAGAGTTTCATCAAAACAGAGTTCAGTAAAGTAGAGTTTTAGCAAAACAAAGTTTAATCAAGGTGTGAACAAAAATAATACTAACACACTACAAAAATAATGGGTAAATCTTGTGAAGAAAGTGGGCCCTCCCTTCTCACAAGATTCCCTAGGAATGAAAGGAACTAAGAAGAAATGCTCAGAATAATCTTTTATCCATCTGTCAATTGTATAATTCCTTTCTAGCAAAAAAAAAGGGATTTCTTCTAATGATGATTTTCCCTTATTTAAAGAGGAGAATCCTCTCAATACAATTGATCATCAAATTACATGTGCACATACGAATCCTATTCTTAGTCAGATCTAATCTTCTATGATGGAATAGGATATTCTGATCTCCCGTAGAAAAATGCTATTACAATAGTTGGAATGGTGCTGGGTTGAGGTGTAGCTGTTGTGGCCAGTGTAACAACTTCTTTATTTATCTTCTTGTTACTGTTGTTGTATATTGTTTCAACATCGCAAATCACAGACTGTTTCAGCAACGGGATTTGCGTTCTGACTGTTTCAGTAACTTGGTCTCAAGCAACAGTGATGGTTGGTGCAACTTTTGCGGCCAGTGTAACAACTCCTTCTTGTTACTGCTGTGTGAATTTCTATTCCAACATCGCAGATCATGGACTATTTCAACAATGGGATTTGTGTGTTGTTGACTGTTTCAGCAACGGGTCTTCAAGCAACAACACTAATCTGCAGTTCAAATTGTTTCAGCAACTATATGTTTTTGATCGATGGCTAAGTATGAGAGTAATGTAAAATTACATGTAAAACAAATTAAACATATAGCAAAGAAAAGAAACGTTATATACCTTTGGAAAGATAGGTTAAGGTGATAATGTAAGCTTAAATGTGAGTAGGAAAATGATGTAATGATAGAAAAAAGTATGAACAAAAAGGTACATTATAGGGTCCTAACATCCCCCCCAACTAAAAAGGTTGCAT
>SNQJ01S0055258.1:63242-76265 GCA_010110895.2 Picea sitchensis
CAAGGGAAAATTGTTAGGAATAAATCCATATTTGTCTGTAAGGGGTATGCACAAGTTGAAGGAAAGGATTTTTATGAAACCTTTGCACCAGTGGAAAGATTGGAAGCTATCAGAATGTTTCTTGCCTATGCATGTCATAAGAAATTTAAAGTACATCAGGTGGATGTTAAGTCATCATTTCTGAATGGAGCTCTAGAAGAAGATGTATATCTGCAGAAACCTGAAGGATTTTCACTGACAAATAATCCTGACCATGTATGTAAGTTGAAAAAGACATTATATAGATTGAAACTGGCACCACGAGCCTGGTATTATAGACTGGGAAAATTTCTACAGGACAAAGGGTTCAAGAAAGGTATTGTTGATAGTAATCTATAAATTAAGTCTGAAGGTGATGATTTATTAGTTGTTTTAGTTTATGTAGATGGCATTATTTTTGGATGCACTAGTGACCCTTCAGTTTAGTGGTTTTCTAATTCAATGCAGACTGAGTTTAAGATATCCATGATAGGAGAACTGTCATATTTTCTTGGTTTACAAATCAATCAGAGTTCTGCAGGGATATTTATCTCTCGAGAAAATTATTTGAAGGAGATGTTAAATAGGTTTTAGATGGAAGATTCTACACCTATGGGAACACCTATGGTGGTTGGATGCAAGCTCAGTAAAGATGATATTTCACCTGTTATTGATCAAAGAACATATCTATCAATGATAGGAAATCTTCTATACATCACAGCATCCCATCCTGATATAATGCAAGTTATTGGAATGGTAGGTCATTATCAGTCTGCTCCTAAACAAATTCATTTAGCAGCTGTCAAAAGGATATTCAAATATTTGAAGTGTACAATGACTTATGGTCTTTGGTATCCTAGAAATCTGAATTTTCAATTAACTTCATATTCATATGTTGATTGGGAAAAAAATTTGGATGAGAGAAAGAGCACCAGGGGATGTGCATTATTCTTAGGTGATCCGTTAGTAGAATGTATTTGTAAGAAATAGGGATCTATTTGATTATCAACTATAGAGGCAGAGTACATTGTTGTTGCTACTTGCTGCACTCAAATTTTATGGATGATACAAACTCTTTCATATTTGAAGGTAACTTATACTGATCCAATTCCACTTCACTGTGATAACACCAGTGCCATTAGTGTGTCCAAGAATCTTGTTCTTCATTCAAAGGCAAAGAATATACCGACAAAATATCATTTTCTCAAAGAACATGTTACAAACAGAGTTGTTCAACTGCATTATATTCCAACCACAGAACAAATTGCAGACATCTTTACTAAACGCCTAGCCATGACACCATTTGAATATCTCCGTCAGAAGGTGGGTGTCATCCCTTCTCTCACCTAATAGAGTCCATCCTTTCACAGGGATTATGTGTTGGTTGAATATATGATACCTCCGAAAAATATTGCAAGAGATCAGGGGGAGCATGTTTTCTTTGAAATTTATGTCAAAGAGGGAGAAAAGGTGTTGTCTAGATGCTACAGTTGGAGGTCTAAGTGGAATAGTGCAGCCTTTTAGGGTTGCCATCAATGCAAAAGGGCGATATTGTTGGCATGTTTATAGGAAGAGTGTGCTTGTCATTTATGGAAAGAACAAAAGGCGGAGTAGAAGGCGAGAAATATTAGGATGAAGAGATACAATGGCCATTGGATCGCTGATACAAAGGACCTTCAACCGAATACCTGACAACTGTTGGATCATTCTAAGTGGAAGGACAGGATAAGCTAGAATAGTAGTACCGAAGATAGATCAAGCCATTGATCTAACAACATGATCGTCGAACAACATTTGGTTCACGTCAAAAGTTGGGAGGAATTTACTATTCGGGGAATCTCACTTCAAGAGAATTGGCAACTTGAAAGTTGAATTACCCAAAGCCCAAAATACAAAATGACTAAGAACCATCAGATCTAGAGAAAATGTGATGACCGTTAGATCAGGGAGAACCACGTCAGCAAAACACATCTACAAGGCCATGGAAGACCACATCAGCAAGGACACATGGAACAATCAAGCAATGAAAAGTGTCAATAATCCATTTTTGGTTTATGTGTGTGACCCCTTTACTCCTTATGTGAGTCGATTTAAAAATCATCGACAATCCCACATCCATTGACAAAAATAGTGTCAATAATCCATGTACATAAATCATACTTTAATAAATTATATGTCACATGGGAAAAAAATTAAATACTCAAACAAATGGAATCCACTCCCTGACTCAATCTGAACTCTAAGGAAGTTCATTGATGCCATCATCATCCATAACCTATCATGTTTCCCATGCACTCAAGAAAACTCGTCAATAACATCTCCCAATATCTATCTATCTATCTATCTATCTATCTATCTATCTATCTATCTCTATATATATATAACAATAAGTCACAAAACATCATCATCATTATTATTATAACCCACAATCAAATGAGATCATAATATATCATAATCAGATCACTTGCACACATGTGTCCTCAAAGAATATGTCAATAAAAGTGGGATCAATAGAGTGAGAGGTTACACACATCAAGGCCCCCCTGCTCAACACAATATTTGTCCTTATTCCATTCCTTTGATAAATTTTGGAGGTGGAAGAGCTCCATACATAAATATAAACATGTATGTATCCCTCTCAAACCCCAAGGATCCTCTTGAGGAAACACATGAAAGTATGGTAGATGAAATCAAAAATATTAATCAAGAAAAAGGGATCCCTCATAAATCTAGAAAATCGTAGACTTTGGTATCCCAAAGGAAGGAAATTGTATCAAACATCATATAGGGATCTTGGCCCAAATTAGGAATATTTATCATACTAGAGAAAGAATCCCAATGAGAGTCGGATGATGAGTCTGGCAAGGGATCAAAATCAACTGTCAGTACTAAGAATACAGGAAGGAAATCTGGTCATAGAAAAATATAGGAAAGAACATACAAGAAGAAGGATATGGGTTTATAGACAACCTTGGATAGTACCTTCTACGAGGAATAAAAAATAAATGAAGCACCTGATGGATCTGCACCACCTAAGGGGGGGGGCTTCAAAACCCTCAGATAAATAATAAAAATCATCTCTTGGAATCATATGGGGTTGGGAAGAAACAAAAAGAGAGAGTCAATAATACATTTGATAAAATACGAAAAACCCTAAGTCCTCCTCATTCGAGAGACAAAAATGAAGGAAACATATGTCCTTCAAGAGAGTAAATACTTTTTGAAAAGTAGTACAATCCTAGTAGTGAGTACAAGAGGAGCATCATGCGGCCTCTCCACTCTTTGGAATCCTTAGTAGTTCTAGTTGGGTCCAATCCTGGATACTCTACATTGGATCTTGGTCAAATAGGTTCCTCTTCCTATGGGTAAGTCATATATAATAATAATTTTTTAATTTCCTAAACAATATCATGAAAAACAAGGTTATTGGCATTCTATGTTAGCCTTGTCTGAGGAGGATTCTTTGGAAAATTTGTTTTTCCATGAGACCTAAATTACACCATCCATAACTAGGAAAAATGGGGGGGTTCCTATGTCCATAATATATTTCATGAGCATATTGAAGAACTTATCTCCTCATTGGACCTTTCTGATGTCAAACCCTCCCAAGGCTTGTTCACCTAGTGTATTCCTCATTCTAGTCCAAGTCATATTCTTGAATGACTTGACCACTTCCTTCTTAGTCGCTCCTTTATTTTAGATCCTTTGAATCCCTCATCTCATATTCTTCCTTGGCCAAGTTTAGATCACAATCCTATCTCCATAACCTTCATAAATGAAAAATATCTTGGCCCAATCCCCTTTCGTTTCAATCTTATTTGGCTAGATAATCTTTCCTTTTTCCTCTAGTCTCTTATGTTTGGAGCCAATGGGTTGTTGGTTCCAAACTTCACCTTTGGGAAAAAAAAATAATCTATATGAAAAACTAAATACTAGATATTTGATGTTGGTTGTGCAGCCTAATTATCTTCCTGATTCATAGGTCTTGTTTTAGTCACCTTTGGACCCCATTACCCGACGGGGGTGTGTGGAGTGTTAGAAAAATAGGATTGCAGAGAAATAAAATAAAACAAACACGAAAATAAACACAAAATATACACAATACAATAGAGACACAGATACACGTGGTTCACCCGGAGTGGGCTACATCAACCATACAAATTGCCAAGTCATTCCTTTATTATTATCCATTAAATGAAGGGACAAAACCTAAAAAAAAATGTTGTAACTTCCTCTTCTTTCTCTCATAGTTTCCTAATCTCATAATATAATATTCATGATAATACATAGCCAAAATACATTTCCCTCATAAAATAGGGTTTCCTTCTAGGGAAAAAAATACAAACATAGCTTCTATCGTCATATATGTGACCTTATAATTAATGGTCCATATTTTCAATGAAATTAAAATATACATTTACAAGGCTATTTTTCCTTCAAGAGCTTCACCCCTAAACCCCCTCAAGGGGGCCACTTGCCCACGGACCCCCAAGCCAGGGGATCGCCCCTCCTGGACCATGCAGAGGGGGTAACCCCCTCTTCAGTTCCCCATGTGGAGGAGTGTACATTCTTCTTAGGTGTAAAGTATTCACTGCATATACAAATGGCTGAAAAAAAATACCTATGAATCAGGAAGATAATCAAGCTCCACAACCAACAATATCCCACTTGGAGACTAATCTCAACAACTCCATCATTTTTGTATCTACTAGACTATGAACCTTCTTGGACCTGGAAAATTTCTCATATTCACATTCATTCTTGAAGACCAAATGAAAATGAGCATGAACTCAGTTTATCCCTGGTTACTCCCTTTTTTAACATGTCTGTAGGATTCTGGCTAGTGTGTATGTTTCCCAACTTAAAATGTTTATAATCCAAGATGGATCGTATCAAATGGTACCTGAGTTGTATATTCTTAGTCCTCGAATGGAAGGTTGATTTATTTTCAAGATGAATGGCACTCTCACTGTCATAGTATAACTTGTTATTCTCATTCTTCTTTCCCAATTCCTCCATAAACCTCTGTAACCAAATCATATCTTTACTAGCCTCTTTAGCAACAACATACTCTTCCTCTATTGTCAAAAGTGTAACAACCTTTTTCCGTTTTGAAATACAACTTATTGTTGTTCCACCTATATTAAAAATGCACCCTATGGTGCTCCTCCTTCTATCTTTATCACCTGTCATAACTGAATCAACATATCCATGTAGAACAATGTTTGAACCTCCAAAACATAATGAATGAGTAGAAATAACTCTCAAATACCTAGGAATCCACTTTACTGCCTCCCAATGTTCTTTACCTGAATTGTTCATATACATGCTCACAAATCCCACTGCATGTGCAATATCCGGTCTTGTGCAAACAATCGCATACATCCAGTTGCCAACTACTGATGAATAACATACCATTGACATGTATTATATCTCATCCTGTGGCTTGGGACACAATTCCTTTTTTATTTTTAAATGCCTGGCCAAAGGTGTACTAACTAGTTTTTCATTATGCATTCTAAACCTCTCCAACACCTTCGCTATGTACTCACGTTGAGACATTGTCAATTTTCGATTTCTCCCCTCTCTTATTATTCTCATACCAAGGATTTTATTGGCAGCACCCAAATCCTTCATTGTAAATGAATTAGATAATTTCTTCTTGAGCACATTTATATCCTTTGTATTATACCCTGCAACAAGCATGCCATCTACATACAATAGCAAGATAATATAGCTTCCATTTTCTATGATTTTAAAATAAACACAATGATTAGAATAACATCTACTATAATCTTGTTCTATCATAAACCCATCAAACTTCAAATACATTGTCTTGGAGCTTGCTTTAGGCAATACAATCTCTTCTTCAACTTGCATACCAAATTCTCCTTCCCTTTGACCTCATACCCTTGTGGCTGCTGCATACAAATCTCTTCCTCCAAATCCCCATTGAGAAAAGTTGTATTTACATCTAATTTTTCAAGATGCAAATCTTCTACTTCCACAAGACTTAAGATACTCCTAATTGAAGTCATTTTAACGACAGGAGAAAATATTTTGTCAAAATCTATACCTTTCTTTTGTGCAAACCCATTTACAACAAGTCTATCCTTGTATCTCCTTTTTCCTCCATCTTCTTCCTTCAACTTGTAAGCCCATTTATTTGGAAATGCTCTTTTTCCTGTAGGAAACTGAACCAAGTCCCAAGTCTGGCTATTTACCAAGGAATCCATTTCCTCTTTCATGCCTTTCTCGGACTTCTTTTTGTTGTCTACCTGCATTTCCTCTTTATAAAATTCTTGTTCACCAGAATAAATCAACAATATATAATACAATGAAGGAGAGCATTGTTAAGGGGTTATACTTAACCTGGTAGATATTCTAACAACACTTGTAAGAGTTTGAGGTACCTGCTGATTCTATTTTTGTACATTTTGATTTTATGGTTCCTTTGGATTTTCTTTTTTAGTGATCTCATCAAGCGCTGTGTATTCTAGTTTTTCTTTTTCCTGTTTCTTTCCATGCAACATATCTTTGCACATGAACTTATCATTGAATATGACATCTCTTCTCCTAATGATTTTGTTATTTTCATAATCCCATAAGAGATAACCAAAATAATTAACACCGTATCCAATAAAGTTACACTTCTTATATTTTTCTTCAAGCTTTGTTCTATTTTCTTTATCAATATGGACAATTGATTCACAACTGAAAGTATTAAAAAAAAAATAGTTTACCTTTTTACCTGTCCATGCGTCCTCTGGAATTCTACCATCCAAAGAGCTTGAAGGTCCTCTATTTATTAAGTAAACAACAATATCTACAACATCTTCCCATAACTGTTAGGGAAAACCAACATGCAATCTCATGCTCCTTGCATGCTCCATCCTTTATGACACACCATTTTCTTGTGGTGTTATTGAANAGCTTGAAGGTCCTCTATTTATTAAGTAAACAACAATATCTACAACATCTTCCCATAACTGTTAGGGAAAACCAACATGCAATCTCATGCTCCTTGCATGCTCCATCCTTTATGACACACCATTTTCTTGTGGTGTTATTGAAACTATCTTATCTCTACGAATCCCATGGTATGAACAGTAATCATCAAAATCATTGCTTCAATATTCACCTCCATTGTCTGATCTGATACACTTCAACCTTTTTCATGTCTCATTCTCAACCAAATCTTTCCATTTCTAAAAAGTATAAAAAACAATAGTTTTTTGTCGAATGCAATAAACACAAGTTTTTCTAGCTGCATCATCAATAAAAGTAACATAATAATGAGAGAAACCAAGATATGATACTTGAGTTGGTCCCCATACATATGTATGTACAAGCTCTAACCTTTCACTCTTCTTTTCTTTTCCGATTATGATAAATCTAACTCTCTTTTGTTTTCCATAAACACAATGCTCATAGAAATCCAAATCAATTTTTTTAAGATTTGGAAACAAATTTCTTTTGTGAAGTATTTTCATCCCCTTATCACTCATGTGTCCAAACCTATGATGCCACAATGTTGTATACACTCTTGTAGAGGCTAAATAGATAGATGAGTCAATATTACTAGTACATAAATAGAATTTACCTACCTTCTCTCCTTCTACTATCACCAATGATCTTTTGGTGACCTTCGACACCTTATCTGTAAATATCGATATATAACCTTCACTTGTCAACTGCCCTATTGAAATTATATTTTCCCTTATATATGGAACATATCTTACCTATTTCAACAACCATTGGTTTCCATTGCTTTTATTTAATTTTACCTTTCCCATTCCAAAACGTTTTGATGGTGCATCATCACCCAAATGAACCTTTCCAAAATCACCTTGAACATAATATAGAAAATTTTTCCTATGGGGTGTGGCATGAAATGAAGCCCTTGAATCTACTACCCATGACTCAGAAATATTATCTACAGAAAGAATCAAAGCATCTTGTAACACATCACCTGTTGCATTTCCTTCCTAATTTTTCTCCTGCTGTCCATCTCTTTGTTTCTTTGGAGCTCTACAATATTTCTTCAGATGTCCTTTATTCCCACAATTTCAACACTCTATCTTTCCAAATATGGATTTGGATCTGCCCTTCCTAGAATTACCTTGGTTCCATGAGCCCTTTCGTCTATCCTTTTGTCTTCCCCTATTCTCCATGTTTAATGCATTACCTCATGCCTCACCTGTGATTTTCTGTTTCATTTCATCACTAAGGATAACACCAACAACATCATCAAATTTTAAAGTGTTTGAACTAGAGACAGAGTTACTTACAACCATGACCAAGTCATTCTATCTTTTTGGTAATGAGAACAAGATTAGAAGATCGATGGCCTCATCATCAAAGTCAACTTTTACATAACTTAATTGATTAGTAACCATATTAAATTCATTTAAATGATCTGCAACAGACCCACCTTATGACATCTTCATATTAAATAATATCTTAATTAGAAATAACTTATTTGACACTGATGGTTTTTAATATAGTTTATCCAATGTGTCCATCAACTCCTTCATTGTATTTTATTTCTAAATATTGAAAGCCATCGACGCTTCTAAGATCAGCCATATCGTTCCTAGTGCCTTTCTATCAAGAACCTCCCATTCATCATCCTTCATGGCCATCAACTTCTTTTTTATTCCACCCAATGGTAGGAGTAGTTCCTTCTAATATAAATTATCTTCCATATGCATATTCCATAATTGTTAGTTTTGGCTGTTAAATTTCTCAAACCTAAACTTTCCATCTTCCACCATTGCTCCCACTCAAACCAAGAACCCTCATTTCCTACGAATTACCTTTTTCTCTGATACCAGTTATTAGAAAAACAAGATCGTAGAGAAATAAAATAAAACAAATGCGGAAATAAAATATATAAGATACATAATACAATAGAGACACAAATATACGTTTTTCACCCAGTGTGGGCTACATTCACCAGAGAAATTTCTAGGTCCTTCCTTTATTATTATACAACAAATCAGAGGATACAACCTACAAAAAGCCCATTGTAACTTCCTATTCTTTCTCACACAGTCTCCTAATCTCAGAATACAATATTCATGATAATACATAGCCACAATACATTTCTCTCATAAAAGAGGGCTTCCTCCTAGGGAAAAAAACCCTAACATAACTTCTATCTTCATATATGTGACGTTATAATGGATGGTCCAGATTTACAATGAAATTACAATATACATTTACAAGGAAAACTTTCCTTCGAGGGCATCGCCCCCGAACCCCCATTAGGGAAGGTTGTCCCTCGAACACTCGTCAGGGGCCCTCTTTCCCTTGGACCCCCCAGCCAAGGGGATATACCCCCTGAACCCTTGAAAGGAGGTAATCCACCACCACACTCCCCTGTGTGGAGGAGTGTACATTCTTTCTAGGTGTAAAGTCTCCATGGGGTGTAAACACAGCTGGAAAAAAAAACCTTTGAATCGGGAAGATAATTAGGGTCCACAAACAACATCGAGGGGATTTCCACACCATATCTATCACCAGGGGGGTCTGAGGGGGGAGGTGAGAAATTTTTTACCTGCTGCCTAGTGGGGTATTCGAGGGAAGTTCCCCCGAAGCGAAATTTTGGGAAAATTTTCCTTATAAAATATTCTAATTTTGTATTCAATTTGGACCATTCATTATAAGGTTGTAGATATGATGGTAGAATTTATGTTATAATTTTTTACCATAGAAGGAAACCCTCTTTTATGAGGGAATTGTATTTGCGGCTAGGTGAGAGTGTGAATATTGTATTCTGAGAGAGGATAATGTGAGAGAAACAAGAGGAAGTTACAACATGTGTGATGTAGGTTGTATCCCTTCATTTTCTAGATAGTAATAAAGGAAGGACACAACAATTTATATTTTGTATATAACCCACATAGGGTGAACCACACACACACACACACACACACACACACACACACACACACACACACATATATATATATTGTATTGTGTATCTTCTTTATTTTATTTTATTGCTTTGCAATCCAATTTTTCTAACATTTAGGAGAAATTAGGAACAATGCTAGATCAGATGGAAGAAGGAACGATCACCCCACTCTTCTAAAAGAAGAGGATAATTGTCAAAATAAACTATAAGAGGCCCTACAAAAAGATGAAGAATCTTGGTAGTTGAAATCTTGTTGTATGTGGTTTCATGCGGGAGATAGGAATACTTCATTCTTTCATAAGTATTCTAAGGTGAGGAGGGAGGGGGATATTGTGGAGGATATTGAAATTGATGATCAATACACTCTCACCACCTTTGAAGAAATCAAGAAAGTGACCTATTCTTATTATGTAGATTTATACTTTGACTATGGGCCAGTAGACATCCAACTTAGAGGTTAGGATGTTTCCTTCATCCTTGAGGTAGTTTAGGAAAGGGGTAATGTTGAGCTAATACAAAAGTTCACTAAGGATGAAATCCTCACATAAATAATTCAATTTGATTTAGATAAGTCCCCTAGTCTAAATGAATTCTCTTCTCATTTTTACAAAAAATGTCAACACATCATTATATTTGACTTGGTAAGAATGATCCAATATCACTAAAAGACATCCAAAATGGGGGGCGGGGGGGTATTTATCTATTTTAACCTTATTCCCCAAATAATGAAATGTTGTATATTTTTCAAGGTTAAGACCTATATCACTTTGAAATGTTTCCTATAATATCATATCCAAAATTATTGCAACCAAGGTGCAAAAGATTCTCCCTAAGCTTGTTTCACCTACTTAGGGAGGATATGTGGAAAAAACACAAATCTGGGATAACATAGTTTTTCTTCAAGAGGTGATACACTCTAAGAAAAATATATAAGACAGGGGAATGACAATGAATATAAAAACGATGAATTCCTTTGATCGGGTTCACCACAGTTTCCTTCTTGTAGTCTTGGAAAAAATTGGGTCCAAACCCTCCTTCATCTGTTGGATTGAAGCATACATAAGTAACCCCTAGATTCCACCATTTATTAATGGTCACCCTACGAGATTATTCAAGGAATCAAGGGGTCTCATACAATGTTTTCCACTATCCCGCCTTATTTATATACTTATGGATGATGTACTAGGTTGAAGTATGCAACATGAACAAAGGAATGGGAGCATTCATGGAGTCAAAATAATAAATCACTCCTAGTTCACATATGATATTTTTTTTCTTGGGGGAGCCTCCTCAATCATAGAAGGTCGATTAAAATCAATTATGGATCAATTCCTCCATGTTTAAAGTGGACTAGTTAACTCTAATAAATGTTATCTTTAGGATTGGAACTATCATGTTCATTCTCTTACTGTCATCGCAAGAATTCTCCAATTCCTCCTAGTGAAGAATTGGAGATCCTTCAAGTAACTAGGAATCCCTATTTACCTTAATTTTCTCTATGCAATAGACTGGATTATAATAGCTTCGAAAATGAGGGAGAATTTCCCTCTATGGGGGGCACTATGGCTTAATCCAACATGAAGACTAATTTTGGCTAAAGCAATTTTGTTGACTCTCCAAGTTTTTCAATATTCCTCAATGTTAGCCCTGATCAGTGTCAAAAGAGAAATAACCAAAAAAATCATAGTACTCCTTTTTGAAGTGGGAAAATATAACAATAAAAGACTCCATTTGGTAATATGGCAAGTGATCAGGGCCCCCAATCTCACGGGGGTCTAGGAGTGAAGGATCCAATTCTGTCCAACCTATCCTTGGGCACAAAAATGTTGTGGAAAATGGTAAGAATAGATTCTGATCGATGGAACAAATATCTTGTCCATAAATACTTTGAGAAGGATCGAATCATAGGAATATAAAATCAGCCATGTTTTCCATTTGGATCTCCTATTTGAAATTTATTCTTGGCCTCACTTCTCTTCTTTCAAAGTAAAATCACATGAATCCTATGAAATGGAAAGAGCATCTAAATATGGGAATATAGTGTCCCGAATCAATCTGCCTTATCCCGGGATAGATCCCTACAACATATCAATGATTGGATCAATACTCGACATAAAATATTTTTTTTCGACATCTCGAGATGGATCCCATCAAGGATATTTTTGGCTTGGAATCTGGGGTTCCCCCCAATTTCCATTCATGCTTGAGATGAAAATTTTATCTCCTATCTGCAAGGTATGGAATCAGTTCATTTGGAGGATATGGATGCTAAGGGTTGGGGGACCAAGGCTATTCAATTCTCAAAGGTTACGAGGAACTTATGTTGCAATCTATTATTCTTTCCAAATCCCCCCTATGAAACAATGGTTAGAATGAAGATGNTGGAATCAGTTCATTTGGAGGATATGGATGCTAAGGGTTGGGGGACCAAGGCTATTCAATTCTCAAAGGTTACGAGGAACTTATGTTGCAATCTATTATTCTTTCCAAATCCCCCCTATGAAACAATGGTTAGAATGAAGATGGCCCTCGCAAGATAAAAAAAAAAAATTCACGTTAGCACATGAAAAAATCCTAACCAGTGAAAACCTTTGCAAACAAGGAGTCACAGGACCATCTAGATGTGCACTCTGCAAAACCAAAAATTAAACAATTAAACATATGTTTCTTTCATTCCATATTTCTAAAGAAAATTGCGAGGCCTTGTTATAGGAAATATCTTCCAGGTTTTAGTGTCCTAACTACATTAAAACTCTCTTGGGAAACTGGAAAAGGAAATATTATGGATCCTTCCAAAATAAACCACTCTTTATATGTCTATGGGTGGGGCTTCCCAAGTACATATGCTGGAAAATTAAGGTGGAAAAAAACATGATTATGTTTAAAAATGAGGAAGTTTGATTCAACATATTAATCACGACAATCAAATCGCAACTCTCGGAATATCTCAAATTTCATTAGCTAAGGATAAATATCACGTAGATCCTCGATAATCATGAACAAAGGTGGCTTAAATTTTTTTATTCAAATTATCAAATCCATTCCCACTCTCAATCTATATCAACTTGGAAGCTTCACATCAC
>SNQJ01S0055258.1:76275-91910 GCA_010110895.2 Picea sitchensis
GGTCGAGATAGCGACACTTCCGCTTACGGGTTCTATTTGGAGTTAGGTCAATATAGTTGACGCTCCAAGATAGTCTAGCAGAAGAAGGATAGGAATGGAGATGGAAGTAGGTTAGGGAGGAAGGATGAGTAGTAATAGTTGAGACGGTATGGAGATCTGTCTTGTGGTGGAATTTAATGTTTTCCCTTAAAAAAAAATAAAAAATGTGTATATATGAATATTCATAATTTCATAACTAAACCACGGTTGTCTAAATAAAATTGTTGAAACAGATAATTGTAATTAAAGAATTTCTCAAAAAATTGATTGGTTGTTGTGTTTTATAAAAGACTAGTCTTGCTGACTGGATTGGATGCATACATAAATTACTAAAGGATGGTAGTTTTGATTATTAGTACATGCACGAGACTTGCATGTACTAGCTACACATGCATTTCTTGTACATATACACTAGTATGCATGAGTTTTCTTGACTTACTTACTGATAATGTCGATTACTTGTTATGAATGTGTGAACCATGCTTCTTTTCCTTTGTACCATAAGATACCTTAACTTCGGGACGAAGTTTCCTGAAGGGTGGGTGTATGTAATGACCCTGCTTAAATAGATGTATAGGATTATTAGTTATAATTAATTTAATAATCTAATTGTCCTAAAAGTTAGCTAAACAATAATTATTTCTTAAATAACTTTAACTAATTAATTATTATTAATTACTTGTTCATTGTTGTCAAGGATTAATTAATTATTAATTAACTCATTAATTAATTAAGTAAAGAATTAAATGGGGTTAATAAATTATATTGTTAAATTAAAGCTTACATATTCGGGAAGGGATAGGACATTAAATATAAGATAAGATAATAAATAAGAAAGGATAAAATAATAAATAAGGGGATAAGGGGCATTAACTACGAAAGGACAAGATAATTAATAAAGGGATAAGGAAAGTAATGAAGGAGGGGGGAATTCGGTGAAGGGGCAATATGACGGGGAGAGCCTTACGGTGGAAGGCATTCTTTTGGGAGGGGGATTACAATTCTACGGGGGAAGTTTTGGAGGTTTCTCGAGGATTTGCACAGGAGTTGAGTTCTGTAGTTGGGAAGGTTTAGTACAAGGGCACCGATTTGCTGGAGGTTTTGGGCATGGGGGCCAGGATATCCATATGATATCCTGGAGCTAGGAAGTTGTCCTAGATGGCAGGGTGGAACAAGGTTTGGCCAGTGTTGGATCCAGTTCAACATGAACAACCAGATCGACGGAGGAATTAGCATCATACCAAGGTATTTTTAAATTACGTACTTGTTCTATTTTTGTTATAAAATCATTATTCGTTATGATAAATTTATATTCATATGTGCGTAATTTATAAGAAATTACTGAGTTATTGAAATCAAGTAGAAATTATTGTTTCAGCTTATGGAATTAATGGATGTTAAATTTATATGGTCACTACAGGTTGGAAAGGAGGATTCTCAACTTGGGGTTGGAGAATCCCTTGGTCAATTAGGTTGAATAACCCATATTGAAAAAGTTGATTTAGTTCTTTCATATCAACATCAAAATGTATTGAGAATCGTGGTCTTCTATGGCCTCTTTGCCAATTGTTTCCTCTACCTCTATTTGCACCTCTGTAGTTGTTGTCCATGATAAAAAAAACTCATCGTGAAGCAATATTTCAAATAGAATATGAAATTTGTTAACAATCCATTCACTAGTACTCTACCTAAATAAAATCAAGATGTTGGCTCTGTTATTGACAACAAAAGAATATGCAATCCATCCATTGATACAATCCACCAAATATTGAATTTAATAATTAATTGCAAATGAACAAGGAATTCCAGGGTTATTGGGAAGATGGGGGGATTTGTAATGAATTAAAAATGATATCATGACGAGAAAGAAGAAATGGATATTGTTCAAGCAAAATGGAGACCCTTTCCTTTATAAACAAATGCCTCCATATTGAAACCTTCATTCAAATCATCATCCAAATCCTCTGAATAAATTTATAATAACAGGAGAAGGAAGTGAATTAAATGGTATTGGGAGAATGATGGGCAAATAATGAGTGAAAACGTTATATCATGGACATAAGTAATATGGTTATTGTTCCATTAAATAAAATACCATTCATTAATTCTATAGTTCATAATAATATTCTTTGTTGGAAATATTTTACCACTATTCACCAAGCTGATTTAGAAAGAAAGAGTCATCTTAACCAAATCCCATTCAATCCATAACCATTTTTTTTATAATGCTTCATCATACAACATCCATGAACTGCAACCTTCAAATAGTTTAATATCAAATTCAAAGAAAATTCCAGAATTGTCAATTTTTATAGTCTTCATTTTCTTTTTTCCCAAAACCATAGATATTCTTTTCAAATGGTAAAGTGATCTATATAATACCAATAACAAAGCATTCTTGATTTACAATAATAATAACTAAGATATTTTAAATCGGCATTAAAGACGGAAAAGAACCACAAGGACCTTTCGACAATGGATCAAAATTTTCTCTACAACCTCAAATCATTAGCAACGAAACCAAAGTGGCTTGAAAACCCCATTATGAGTTTAAGAATCAACAAATCATATTAACTTCAGAATTCTACTGAATTCCTGGTGGACAAATAACAAAATGAGCCCACGATTTTGATTTTTTCGAATCAATGTCATGACTATGGGGGAAAGAAACAAGACATCAAATTATTTACATATTCGAATTCAATGGGAAACAAGGATTTAAACAAAACATAGTAGGTCTGAGGTTTGAAATGCATCCCAAAAACACGACGATAATAATTACTTCCCAAAAATAATTTCTTGGAAAACTTTGAAGGTGACATCATACAAATTTTCCAAGGTCTCGGTCTGTCTAGGGTATTATAATAAACCTTCATTTTCCTTTTCTTTTACAAAAAAAGAGAACAATTTAGAAATTAGTCATCGAATTCGAGGAAACACAACTTAATTGAATATTTTCCAACAATGCAGTTGCCAATATTTGTTCCAAACATAACCAATCCATATGTTCCATCAAGAGTAGAACATCGAGCAATAACTCAGGTTTAGATAAATCTTATGCTAACAGGAAAGAAAATACATCACATTTTGCATAACCAGAATGCGAACAATACACCATAGCCTTTGTATCGACAATATAAATACAACATTTTCTCTAGGAACAACATAATTCATACCCTAAACCAAACACAGAGTCGAGATATACTTCAGGTTTGAGTTGCTCAAATTCCCAAAAGAAATAACAAGGAAAACCCCAAATCTGAATGATATAAACTTTGGAGAACAAATACATTTTGTATGCAAAGTCCTAGAGCCAACAAAGTGGTTTTAACTCAAGAAGATTTTCAATTTAATGAATGAAGAGATAAAAGTTTCATACCTTTAAGAGTCAAGCTAAGGAAACCATGAGACACAACTCCTTCAAGGCCAAAAATGGTGGAGTTTCTATTTACCAAAGTGCCCACATCAAATACCACAAACATAGTGAAGGTGGCGTCCCCAAGATAGGGTAATAATGGCGTGCATTAAATGCACATCGCTCCCCATCTCCCATTATCAAATGTCATAAAACATCTCATAATGAAGAGCTCTATCTTCCATCAACCCTTTACACATATGTCCAAAGTTTTGGAAAAGTGACTACACGAACCTCTAATATCAAAATTTGAGTCCAAAACCAGCACAAGGATCCACAACATATACCATTTGCCAAAGAAATTCCATACCATATGGTGACCCATTGTCCAAACATAATTTGTCTTATTATTTACTCTTATTGTTATAATGTACATATAGCAAAGGAAAGAATGTCTATTGACATAAACATTTCTTTCCAAATCAAATTATAAACCAATCATCCATAAATTTCAATTAGAACCAGAGATTTTCTTTTGTTCCCAATTGTGTAATTATTCTTGTAATGCAATAATAAGAGAATCTTCTACTCTTATGAGTCATTTCCTTTTATTACTATCCTAAATGGGTCCCACCTGTTTAGTATTAATAGTATGTACTCATAAATTCATTGCAACGTATTTATAGGTAGGGATGTCATGTTGCATTTTTTTATGCATCAATAAGCACCATGTGCCTCAAAATTATTAGATGCCACATGTCTTAGGACAATAGGTCACCACAAGTCTTAGGATCATTACCTATCATGTTTTCCATGTGTCAATTTCATTGGTTGAGATATGTGTTAGAATTAAGTTAGGAAGTAAGTTAAAGGGGAGAATGGGAGGATGAAAAAGAGAGGGGGAGTAATGGTTAGTCAGTGGAGGAGAGAGAAGTGGATGAGGAGGTAATGGGTATGGAGGGAGAAGTAGATGAGGAGGTCACATCGATGGAGGGATAAGGATGATGCATCTGAAACCTCATAGGAGTGATGATGTAGGAGAGAGGATAGAAGGCAGAGGAGGTTGCATGGATGGAGGGATAATGAGAGTGAATATGAACCTGCGATAAACTCAAGACAAATATAAGTGTGGGTGAGTTAAATTAGAGGGGTGTGAGAGGTATGTGGAGTATTTTAGTTCCAAGAAAATGAGTAAGGCTCCAAGAACATGAACATGGTTCCAAGAAAAATCATCTTTGTTGCACTTGGAAAAAACTTCTTGTTGGGCGGTCAGAAAAAACCCTAGATATCTTGAGCATATGGAAACATTTTTAATGAATGTAGGGATACACCATGAACATGTGATCATTCAAAATATCTTTATTCTATTATGATTATTATTATTATTATTCCAAGAACAAGAAATCAAGGTGACCAAATTTTTAATCAACAATAGGATTTCATGCATGGAAAATATTGCATGCACTTCTACATGCACCCTTAAAACTTGTTCTTTCAAGTAGGGATTAATCTAACCCTAATAGTAACTAAGACCCCTAATACTAAATTCTAACTCTACATGCATAAAATCTAAATATTTCATTCACGAACTGAAAACTCACCAGATGTTTTCTAAATAAATTGAAAACTAAGGAGGGGATAGTTTCTAAAGTGTTTGAAATTGATTACCTCTTGATTGCAAGTTGTGGAATCTCCCTTGCCGCATTTGTTTTTGAAAAATCTAGGAGATATTATATTTAAAAAAGGGGGGTGGATGAAGCACACAAAGCAGTATAAAATAGTTCAGAAAATCCCATAGGAATTTCTAACATCTGAAAAAAGTTTATTTCTAACCTTACTAACCAGTTTTTATTCTGATCTTTACTTGGTGTCACTACATTCCAAAATTCATGGGTGACTATTCTATAGAACATGAATAGAATGAATAGACATTTAAAAAAAAATAGATAAGAGGCACGAGAAAACTGATTCTAATAAGAAATTTTAAGTTTCTCGATTTCCTACTTGTTGGGGTCCTATAATCATAGGTTATTTGTTTATACAAATATTTGTTTGGCATTGCTCTCGTGATGAAGACATCTGGTTCACTGGCCTCCCTTGATTTCATTTCCCTCTCTATCCATTTTGTCTGATCCTTCATCCCCTGCTGCATCCTTCATCCACCTCTACGCCTTGTCCTTTTATCACATTGGCTACATCTCGCCCACCACTTATCCCTGCATAAACAAACTTAGGATAAAAAAAATTGTTAGATTAATAAAATTAGATTAGACTTATTATTAATAAATTAATTAATTAATAATTAATAATTAAGTTCGTTTGTGTAAGTTAGTAATTAGGTTAGTTTATAAAATTAAAATATTAACTAAGAAATTAAATTATTAAACATATAAATTAAAAAAACACAAAACATTTAAATAAAACATAAATTGAATAAAACAAAATAAAATACACATAAAACAATTAAAAATAAAAGAATATAAAAAACATTAATAAATAAAGAATAAAAACAAAAAAACAAATAAAACAAAAACAAAGCAAATAAAAACGTAAACAAATAAATAAAACAAAACATAAAATAAATAAAAAATAATTTAAACCAAAACTTTAAACTATCCTAAGTTTCCCCTCCTTACCTTTCTTGTACAACTCGGACCCCCCTCCCTCACATCACATCAACACCAAAGGGGTCTGAGTTAGTGGTATTGGGAGAGACACTTGTCACCGTATGGTGAAATCAAACCCCCCCCAATACCACTTACCACCTTAGGGGGGGTCCAACTAAACCACCTACCCCTCTAAAAAACGATTTTTCCAAATAAGACCATTTTTTGCCATTTTTACTTGTTCGGCTTTGGGGAAGGATTCCAAGCAAATGGGAACGAATTTTCAAAATCTGAGAGAGGTTTTTGTTGAGAATTGGCTAAAGAACAAAAAAATCTCCCATAATTTACACAGGTGTCAGAAGATGGGATAATCAAAGCCATATTTGAGCCTTATTTTTCAGTTTTTCGTTTTTTCCTGTTTTAGTCATGATTTTGCAGGAGCTGTTTCGGCGAACTGGAAATGAAGTTAGAAAAATCGAAGGAGATTTTTGTTCAGAACAAGTTGATATACCAAAAAATACCCCATATTGTACACAGATATCTCAGAGTGTGATAAACAAAGAGATCACCGACCCCTATTTTTCAAAATTGCGGGAGGCAAAAAGTCAAACGACAGATGGTAAAAATTAGATGATTGTACGTAGAAGTTGTGGAGAGGATTTCAATCCCATTCCAGGTGTCCATGGAATGAAAACGATGCAACAGAAGTCAAGGACAAATCACAACAAATTCCACTCAATTAGCACCAAAATTTTGATTAGATTCACAAAATCCCTATAATTTGTAATCCGAGATTCAGTTAGATTAGAATAAATCCTACTCATTTATGCAAGGAATTTGTAAATAAGTTATAAGTAATTTTGATTTTGAGGTATGGGGGGTTGGTTCCAGTTAATAAATATTGGCTTCTGTTGCGACCTGTTGGGAGATATGATCATTTTGGTTCCCACATGATCTCTTTGATTAAATTACAGTAATACATGGCATTGTTACAAGAATCTTGTGTTGATTTCATTGGTGAATATTTTCCCCCTGATATTTTTCCTTTTTCTTTTAATCATTTTTATTTCTACATTGTTAATTATCCCAAGTAGATATAGGACATAATTTGTTTTAATATACACTCTGTCACTGAATTTGGAATAATTTCTATGTTTTCTACTGAAAATCAAAGGCAAAATTCTTCGCTGCTCTGTTTTTTATTGGATTTCTAAAACCATTTGTCCCCTCCATGCATCAAATTTATAAGGATCCATTGAATTTTCCTATATTACCCTACAACATTGGCCTGTTAAACCTTCCTTGATTAACTTAATTTGTGACCCCATTTCCCAATGGCCCATTTTCCCCTATTCCAACCAAAAGTTTAAACCCAAAAACACGGTATTTCATAACTAGCCTAAGATCAATACTCAAACAAATCTAAATCAGAAAGAGAGAGCCCTCTCTAAGTCTTGGAGGGATAGATCCAAGACTCCAAGTGGTTTGAAGATACCTCTGTGACTACCTCCACAGCCTTGGGCAATTACAGAGTGCTAACATAACGACGACCATACTGAGGAACTTTCCTCAAAAAGCATATCAAGTTCCAGATCTGGTTACTGATGGTGGACAGTGACCAGACACAAGAAGGCTAAATCATACCTGACAACTCCAACCAGCTCTAGATCAGTTCCAATTCAAAGACTCCACTAGAGAAAGAACCTGAAACATGACCAAAACATTTGAAATATCAAGTACTTAAGATGCAAGTTTATCTAAGATATGATAGGTTTTATTTTCAATTATTTCTTCCCTTCTCATGATCTTGATCTAGATCATACTGCCAAAATATATGAAGAGCATGTTCAACCTAATGAGACTCAAAAGGTTAAGCCTAGTGTTACAATCTATGTACATACTCCTACACCTGTAAAAAACCGAGATATATACAAGCCTCTTGTCTTACCTTCCATACTTAATGATTTCCCTTCCAACTACTTTCAATATCTTCCCAGATTTGACGGTGAATATGGCTACATCACTACTGAAAAACACGTTCAAGGTTTCAAAAATTATCTTGAACTTTTTGAGGTGGAAGAAAGTGATGTTAGTATTAGGATTTGTTCTTTATCTTTGCAAAGTAGAGCTAAGAGATGGTATAAAGATCTGCTAGCTGCAAGCATGAATGATCTCAATCAGTTTTTTAATGTTTTCTTATATCAATGGGTGATCAAGAGGGATCCTTTCCTCATTTTGGAATAATATGATCACTTGAAAAGGTAGCGAAGATAAACAGTGCAACAATTTTCAGCCAGATTCAATCAAGTGTACAATTCCATGCTTATTGATATAAGACCACCTCCTGGTTTATCTCTCTTACACTACCCCGATGATTTTGATCCAGAGATGGAATTTCATCTAAGGGAAGAAACACCATAACACTCAAGGAGATGCAAGGCAGTGCAATTAGTGTGGAACCCAATTTGTTGATCAAAAGGTCAAGGTTGAAGGCATAAGAAAGAAAGAAAATAAAAAAGGAGCAGATGAAAACTTCAGAAGCTAAGCTAGACATTCTGGAAAGTACAATGGAATAAATGTTGCACAAGATTAACATAAGAGAACAACTTGTTGTTCAAAGGCATCATGTCCCATTGATTACAGAGAAATAAAGGGTCACTGTTCCCAAACACTTTGTAGATCACCCTTGGGATCATGGATTGGAAAACAATCATTTCATGTATTCAATTCACAACACAGTCAAAGATGAAAATCCATCTCAACTTGCAGAGAAACAACCAGCTGATATGATGTGCATGTTTGATGACATGTCTTACCTAGATAATCTACCCAAGTATGATCAGTATGATGATGATTTTGTGGTTGAAATAGGTGTTGACTGTTCGAAGAGTTTAGTAGCATGTTGTTGGCAAGAACAAGATTAGTTACAACTCAAATATGACAATCAGTCTATGCATATTGATTATGATAGCAATGAAAATGCAGCAAATCTCAGAGTAAGTTAAAGATCTATGCCTCTATGTTTCTCTTCATTTCAAATTTTGAGAGAAAAGTATACACAAGTTGTTGATAGTAAAGATAAACAATGTTATGATCAATCAGTTGAAGATGTCATTGAGGATATGGAAGTCATTCTAGACCCATAATTGCATCCCTTGAGCTACATGTATTTTCAAATTCCGGATGAAATATTAGAACTCGAGACAGAGTATGACTTAACCCAAAATAACTTTGTACCATTAATATTTAATTCATTTCAATTTTTGAAGAAAATTTTTAATCATGTCATGAAGGATAAACACACAGAAAATCAAGAAGTTTTAGTGGAACCAATGCAACAGTCATCTCAATTCCTACAGGATCCAATATTTGACGTGTTGGATGACTTGTGTTGTCAAAGTCATTTTCCATCATCTAGCTATGGGATGAAAATATGTTATTATATTGACATGATCAGGTAGTCAGCTTCATTGTCTTTTTCAACGGGACTCTCATTACAAATCCCATTAGAACATTTGCAGCCATATCAGGAACTTTTTTAGGATCTAGACAACATAAACATAGTACCAAATCATGAGGCTAAATTGGTTGAATTTTAATATCAAGAAATGGTTCAGGTCTATCTTGATCCTATCGCTATCTATATGGAGAAATTATCCACTGCAGAGCCCTGATCCATTTCCATCATTTCTTTTTTTTTTCAGATTTAACAAGTTTTCTGTGGTAAAGACCAGGCTGACAATTACTCTCAAGTACCCTTAATAGATTTAGTTTTGAATTTTGTGAAAAAAATTGAAGGAGTTGAAGTATTATATCCAATTTTTGAATGGTTATATTGGATATTTCACATTGATTAAAACCAAGCATTCAGTGTTAGAATAGGATTGTACATAAATAAGCTTACTAGATAAGCATATTTTCAGCAGTCAGTTTTGCAGTGTGCAAATAAGCTCAGGATTGTGAGCACTTTTCCAAGCCTTTTGTTAGTTCAGTTCAGATTTTTGTATGAAGACCAATTTTTTGTTGAAGGTTCAGTCACAGAGGATCAGAACAGATGCAGTTTGCAGAATAAAGTTTTTGGGATCATCCTGACGGATAAGGAACTTCTATACGTGTTCAAAGTTCTATGGTTCTTGAAACCTCTTGAAATAGCTTCCATCCTCAGGTGGAGCCTATGTTCGGGTCCTATAATCATAGTTTATTTGTTTCTACAACTATCTGTTTGGAATTGCTCTCGTGATGAAGACATTTGGTTCGTTGGCCTCGGTTGATTTCATTTCCCTCTCTATCCATTTTGTTTAATCCTTCATCCCCTGTTGCATCCTTCATCCACCTTTGTGCCTTGTCATTTTAACCCATTGGCTACATCTCGCCCACCACTTATCCCTACATAAACAAACTTATGATAAAAAAAAAATGTTAGATTAATAAAAATTGATTAGACTTATTAATAATAAATAAATTAGTTAATAATTAATAATTAAGTTAGTTTGTGTAAGTTAATAATTAGGCTACTTTACTAAATTAAAACATTAACTAAGAAATTAAATTATTAAACATATAAATTAAAAAAAACACAAAACATTTAAATAAAACATAAATTAAATAAAACAAAATAAAATATACATAAAAAAATTAAAAATAAAAGAATATAAAAAAAAATTAATAAATAAATAATAAAAACAAAAAATAAAATAAAACAAAAACAAAGAAAATAAAAACGTAAACAAATAAATAAATAAAAACACAAAATAAAATAAAAAATAATTTAAACCAGAACTTTAAACTATCCTAAGTCCCCCCCCCCCCTCTTACCTTTCCCGTACAACTCGGACCCGCCCTTCCTCACGTCACATCAACACCAAGGGGGTCCAAGTTGGTGGTATTGGGGGGGACACTTGACACCATATGGTGAACTCGTACCCCCCCTCCCAATACAACTTACCACCTTAGGGGGTCCGATTAAACCACCTACCCCTCTAAAAACTGCTTTTCCCAAATAAGCTCGTTTTTTGCAAGTTTTACCTATTCGACTTTCGAGAAGGATTCCGGGAAAATGGGAATGAATTTCAAAAATTCAAGAGAGGTTTTGTTCAAAATGAGTTGAAGAAAAAAAATCTCTCCCAAAATTTACATAGGTTTCAGAAGCGAGGAGAATCAAATCCATATTTAAGCCTCATGTTTCAGTTTTTCATTTTTTTCTGTTTCAATCATGATTTTGCGGGAGTTGTTCGGTGAACTGGAAATGAATTTAGAAAAATCGAAGGATTTTTGTGTTAGTAACAAGCTGATATACAAAAAACTCCCCCAGATTGTACACATATATCTCATATTGTGAGAAACAAAGAGATCACCAGACACTATTTTTCAAAATTCCAGGAGGAAAAAATTCAAAGGACGGATGGTAAACATTAGATGATTGTGTGCAGAATTTGTGGAGATGATTTCAATCCCATTCCAGATGTTCGTGGAATGAAAAAAGTGCAACAGAAGTCAAGGAAAAATCACAACAATTTCCACTCAATTAGCACCAGAAATTCGATCAGATTCACAAAATCACTATAATTTGTAACCCTAGATTCATTTAGATTAGAATAAATCCTTCTTATTTATGACGGGACTTTGTAAATAAGTTATAAGTAATTATGATTTCAAAGTGTGGGGGTTCGTTCCAGTTAGAAAATATTGGATTTTGTTGGGACCTGTTGGGAGATATGATCAATTTTTCCCACATGAACTCTTTGATCAAATTACAGTAATACAGGGCTCTGTGACAGGATTCTTGTGTTGATTTCATTGGTGAAGTTTTTTCCCCCGATATTTTTTATTTTCCTTTTAATCATTTTGATTTCTACATTGCTAATTATCCCAAGAATATATAGGACAAAATTTGTTTGAATATACACCCTGTCACTGAATTTGGAATAATTTCTATGTTTTCTACTGAAAATCAAAGGAATAATTCTTCACTGCTCTGTTTTTTATTGGATCTCTAAACCCATTTGTCTCCTCCATGCATCAAATTTATAAGGATCTATTGAATTTGTCTATCTTTCCCTTCAACATTGGCCTGATAAACCTGCCATTGATTAAATTAAGTTGTGACCCCATTGCCCAATGGCCCATTTTGCCCTATTCCAACCAAAAGTTTAAACCAAAAACATTGTATTTCATAACTAGCTTAAGATCCATACTCAAACAAATCTAAATCATAAAGAGAGAGCCCTCTCTGAGTCTTGGAGGGATATATCTATGACTCCAAGTGGTTTGATGTTAGCTCTGTGAATGCCTCCACAGTGTTAGGAAAATTACATAGTGCTAACACTACTCAAACATTTCAGGAGGTACTTCTTGGGCCCAAGGGTGTCTCTGTCTACAAGGAATTGGAGAAGGTTGAAAGGAATTGTAGGACCATTTTATGTAAATGAATAGAGGCCCACACTTGTCCTTAAAAATGGACAATGTGCACATAGGATAAGATAAAGGATGATTTTCTAACTCAATTCCACTATGAAGATCAGGTTCTCAAGTATACCCCTAGGATTGCACAACATGCCCATGGATACCACTAATACCACCAATTTTATTCTTCCTTCTTCTAGGATATAGTTGAGGAGAACAACAAACCCTATGTCCATTTGCATATTCATCTTCAAATGTCTGAACTGTACCAATTGCAATTTGTTTACCCTGTTTTACTAACTCTTTAGGATAGGATAACTTCAATCCTCAATGCAGGATGATTTTTTTCCAATTCCTAAGGAGGGAAAAATGTATTTTTGTGTGCACCTTAATCCATCGTGCATTTCCACCTTTCTCTTCTAACATGAATAATATTGAACCTTCAACCTCACAAATAACTTTGAGGTTCTCACTTAATATCCCCCATGGATTAAATATGCTCCTACACATTTTATAAGAAATCTAGCATGATCCATATACTATATTCCTTCTCATGATGACATTCAGGTGGATTGGTTGTCCAGAGGCTGAAAAAAATCCTAAGTTCACTTCATGGATTGATTCCCACAACATAATTGAATTATACTTTTGTTGTAATATCCCACCTCACTCATGCATAAGTTTAACCTTGGATTTATGATCGTACATCATGCTAGTATGATATGTGTTATGGAGGATCCCACCTCTACTTTGACACCTCTATTCCTACATGGGTGTTACACCCGATTTACATGCATTGAATTTGATTGAGCCTACATTGATTATGTTATAGGTCGATGGGATAGCCTCCCATTAATCCAAATTAACCCTTTTGGGATTGTAATGGTCGAGTTGTATTGAAATTCCGCCAACTGGTTATTATCCCTTATTCCATGTCAAAAGGACATTTTAGGGATGCCATCTATCACATGCCTTATTTTTTTTATTATATTTAAAAGTTGAGAGTCATTTTTTAGAGTTCCTTTCATCACACTACAAATTGTGTTGACATAATCACCAATGATGATGATGCATTGGATCTAGATCTCTCTGGTTAATTGAACACCTTTGAGGAGAGTGTACTCTTTCGCTTGATTCTTGGTAGCGTAACCAAAAATATAAGTGTATCTTGTTTCATTATTTCCTCTAGGGTCAAGAACGACCCCTCTCGCACCTACCACTTCGATATTTCCTTTGGAGGCATCATCAAAGCATAAGATATGTAACTTCTGAGAATTAGATGACCTCTTAAAGGTAGAGGGAGTGATGTGAAGCTTCCAAGTTGATATAGATTGAGAGTGGGAATGGATTTGATAATTTGAATAAAAAAATTTAAGCCACCTTTGTTCATGATTATCGAGGATCTACGTGATATTTATCCTTAGCTAATGAAATTTGAGATATTCTGAGAGTTGGGATTTGATTGTCGTGATTAATATGTTGACTCAAACTTCCTCATTGTTAAACATAATCATGTTTTTTTTCCACCTNTGGGAAGCGCCACCCATAGACATATAAAGAGTGGTTTATTTTGGAAGGATCCATAATATTTCCTTTTCCAGTTTCCCAAGAGAGTTTTAATGTAGTTAGGACACTAAACCTTGGAAGATATTTCCTATAACAAGGCCTCGCAATTTTCTTTAGAAATATGGAATGAAAGAAACATATGTTTAATTGTTTAATTTTTGGTTTTGCAGAGTGCACATCTAGATGGTCCTGTGACTCCTCGTTTGCAAATTTTTTCACTGGTTAGGATCTTTTCATGTGCTAATGTGAAAATTTTGTTTTTATCTTGCAAGGGACATCTTCATTCTAACCATTGTTTCATAGGGGGGATTTGGAAAGAATAATAGATTGCAACATAAGTTCCTCGTAACCTTTGAGAATTGAATAGCCTTGGTCCCCCAACCCTTAGCATCCATATCCTCCAAATGAACTGATTCCAGACCTTGCAGATAGGAGATAAAATTTTCATCTCGAGCATGAAGGGAAATTGGGGGGAACCCCAGATTCCAAGCCAAAAATATCCTTGATGGGATCCATCTCGAGATGTCGAAAAAAAATATTTTATGTTGAGTATTGATCCAATCATTGATATGTTGCAGGGATCTATCCCAGGATAAGGCAAATTGATTCAGGACACTATATTCCCATATTCAGATGCTCTTTCCATTTCATAGGATTCATGTGATTTTACTTTGAAAGAAGGGAAGTGAGGCCAAGAACAAATTTCAAATAGGAGATCCAAATGGAAAACATGGCTGATTTTATATTCCTATGATTCGATCCTTCTCAAAGTATTTATGGAAAAGATATTTGTTCCATCGATCGGAATCTATTATTACCATTTTCCACAACATTTTTGTGCCCAAGGATAGGTTGGACAGAATTGGATCCTTCACTCCTAGACCCCCGTGAGATTGGGGGCCCTAATCACTTGCCATATTACCAAATGAAGTATTTTATTGTTATATTTTCCCACTTCAAAAAGGAATTCTATGATTTTTTTGGTTATTTCTCTTTTGAAACTGATCAGGGCTAACATTGAGGAATATTGAAAAACTTGGAGAGTCAACAAAATTGCTTTATCCAAAATTAGTCTTCATGTTGGATTAATCCATAGTGCCCCCCATAGAGGGAAATTCTCCCTCATTTTCGAAGCTATTATAATCCAGTCTATTGCATAGAGAAAATTAAGGTAAATAGGAATTCCTAGTTACTTGAAGGATCTCCAATTCTTCACTAGGAGGAATTGGAGAATTCTTGCGATGACAGTAAGAGAATGAACATGATAGTTCCAATCCTAAAGATAACATTTATTAGAGTTAACTAGTCCACTTGAAACATGGAGGA
Organism: Picea sitchensis; assembly: GCA_010110895.2. Taxonomy (NCBI): domain Eukaryota; kingdom Viridiplantae; phylum Streptophyta; class Pinopsida; order Pinales; family Pinaceae; genus Picea; species Picea sitchensis. The sequence goes on from SNQJ01S0055258.1 coordinate 91,570, forward strand.
ATTGATCCATAATTGATTTTAATCGACCTTCTATGATTGAGGAGGCTCCCCCAAGAAACAAAATATCATCTGCGAACTAGGAGTGATTTATTATTTTGACTCCATGAATGCTCCCATTCCTTTGTTTGCATACTTCAACCTAGTACATCATGTTCGACAACACATGTATTCCAACAGAGGACGAAAACCTTCAGTAAACACTCACATAACCAGATCAAAGATCAACACACCGATGTTTTCATGTGGTAAAACCCCTACGGGGAAACATCCACGGCCCCAGCCAACGCGGCCACTTGGAGCAGTTTATTAATGCAAAGAAAAAGATTACAGAGAGATTTTAC
>SNQJ01S0055259.1:0-23721 GCA_010110895.2 Picea sitchensis
TCATAAAACAAGCAAAAGTGTAACCCACCTTCATGATTTCACCCTTAGCAATTGTCTTTCGAACACAAAAATGTCCTACAACCTTGGAGGTGTGAGCCTCTCTGATAAGATGAAATCTTACACAGTTAGGAACACAGAGCTTGTCTAGCTTACAGAGTAACCCATTATGGAGATGATAGTAATCCTTACTATCACCTGCTTCTACATTAATTTGGATTTGTAGCTACTGAAACACCTCCTTGAAGTCCTCATCTTCTGTGTATGCCTCTTTGTATGCATCATGGGTAAAAGGATCCATGTGCATAAGAGTTCCCAAAGCTATAATATTGGATGTGGGTGGCCTTGAAAGCATGTCCACCAACTTATTAGTGTTTCCCTTCTTATACTTCATGACTAGATGAAATTTCTGCAAAAACCCTATCCACTTGTAATGCCTAGTTTGTTGAAGCTTACTCTAGGCTTTCAAATAATATAGTGGTTGGTGATTTTTGTGGATAATGGTTTCCTTTCCCATAAAATGATGCTTCCACTTCTTATTGAACCAAGGCATAGACTTCCTTATCATATGTAGGGTAGTTCAAAAATTCCCCATGAAGCATATTAGAATGTTAACATATTGGCTTATCTCCTTGCATCAAAATTGCTCCCATAGAAAACCCACTTGCATTTCTCTCCACTTTGAAGGGATTATGCAAGTTAGGTAGTGTGAGAACTGGTGCTTGACTGATTTTTCATTTTATCTCATTGAAATATTTATGTTGATTCTTTCCTCACTAGAAACTCTTTCCACTCGTTGTTATGGCATGGAGTGGTGTAGCTACCACTGAAAAAGGATGCTATGAAATTCCGTAGGTATTGATTCCCAAACAAAGCTCCTAAATTCAGTAATATTAGTAGGAACTGGTCATTTTATGATGGCCTCCATATTTGTGAAATCTATCTTGAGCTCCCCTCCTCTGATCACATACCCCAAATACACCAATGATTGCTAAGAAAACTCACATTTATTTAGGTCATCCAACAATTGGTTCCCTTTTAGAGTATCTAACACCTACATGATATGTGACATGTGATCCTCCCAGGTAGAGCTATAAACCAATATATCATCAAAATGCACTACAACAAATGAATATAAATATGGGTGCAATACATCATTCATTAGTCTCATAAATGTAGCTGGTGCATTATATAAACCAAATGGCATGACCACACATTCATACAAACCTTTCCTTCCACATGTCTTCTTATTTGACACATGCCTCGTGGTATCTTGATTTGAGATCCAACTTGGTGAAGTACTTAGCATGCTGCAACTAGTCTAACAAATCATCTATCCTAGGAAGATGGTATCGATTCTTGAGTGTAATCATGTTCAAATATTTGTAGTATATACACATTCTCCAAGTCCCATCCTTATTAGTTATAATGTTTCTAGGTGACCCACACGGTGGGTTCTTGGTCGAATTACTCCTTACTCCAACATATGATGCAATTGTTTCTTCACTTCATCTTCTTCCATAATATACTATCTATACAACCCAATATTTGGTAATGGGGAGTCAGAGAAAAACTGTATCTTGTGCTCCATTTCCCTCTTAGGTGGCAGTCATTTAGGATCCTAGAACACTCATTTGTATGCCCGAAACAAATCCTCCAACTATTGTTTTATTTTTATTTTTAGTACATCCATCCAGGGATTCCTTTACTCCTATTGATTCATCACCTGCTTGATTCTCTTTTAGGTGACCTATCTTAAAATTGTATTGACTTGATGAAACTCTATATGGGTATACAATTATAATGACTTGATGAAACTCTATATGGGTATACAATTGTACTTGGGTAGGGAAATATTAGCAATGGTGGTTGTGGAATAAGAAATTCTATAGGGGGTACATTGCTTGGACCTAGTTTTTCAAATCCATCAATTCTCATTTTGAAACATACACTCATTATTTGGGTAGGATTTATAACAATCTGGCATAGTGGAATATTTTTATAGTAGTCTTTGAGAAATTGGTAATCAACATAAAGCTCATGATCAATATTTGATGTTTCTTTGACTTTTATAAACAAAGAACAACATATACTATATATTTACATAAGTCTACTACCATCTTGGATCAACGAGCATTAGGTATTTGATAGCATGAGAAACATGTAATATCAAAACTAGTTCATTTTGCATTTTAATATTTCGTCATAACTTAATGATATTATAACTAATCTATATTAAATTACACATTAAGAATGCAAGGTGTAGATGCATAATTAATTTGTATCAAAAGGTTGTCCATGTGTTGTTGAGGCTAAGCTTGAGAGTGAGGATCCAAATGAAGTTTTTTACAACATCTCAATTGGTGAGAGATTTTACAAAACAAAATTCCTCAAATGCATTGTCCCCATTGTGTCATTCCCTAATCCAAGTGGGGAGGAGAAATTTGTTAAGGATGTAGAGGGGAGGTTCAACATATAGTACAATGATGAAATTATATGGGTGTGAACCAACATGTTATAAATGAGTTCATTATATGTTTAGAATTTTTTTATTAATTTAATAAGCATTCCATTTTCAAAATAGTTCCTAACTACCATGCATTTATATTTATGCAAGTACATGCAAATCATAAATCTTTGTATCCCTGTGTTTCCTCCACAATAAACTCTTCTTATTTATTTTCTTGATTATGATCATGATTACGAGCATAATCCTACTTATATTAAGATGTACTAGGTGTGTCTCTGTATTGGTGATATTGAGATGATAATGATATTGCTTCAAACTTGTACATTATAACATTGATCAGTTACTTGAAATCATACATGATACTTTGCAATTCTTTGTATGATAAGAGTTGTTTTGCTTATATTCCACTTATAATTTAATGTTTTTCATTTTGTTTTTTTTCACAATAACGATTTTGTTCTTTTTATACAACTAATCAATTATTTTATTTTCTAAGTGATATATGCTCATTCATTAGCTACACAACTAGGTTCCAAACTCAATACCAATAGTTGAGCTTAGGATAAGTATTATACCTATGGTTATGAACTTTCCTACTTAAGAAAAACTCATCACTAGGGCCCAAGCTTAGGATTGGGATCTGGCATATGATTGTGACCAAGAACTTCCTAAGCTTAGGATCAAGATCTAACCTACAATTAGGTCTAGGATCTTCCCTAAAATAAATATTAGGAGCTAATCTATGATTAGGATTAGGATATTCTCTGAGCTCAAAATCAAGTTCTTACCTATGATTAGGATGAGGATCTCCCTTTAACTCGAGATCGTAATCTTTTTTTTTTTAATAAATTTTTTGACCTGTGTCTCCAAATGAACTCTAGACACAATTTTTGACCTAACTAATATCATCAATGTAATACATTTTTACCACGCAATTAGTTTTCATCCACATTGGAAATGCCCATTTTTTACCTAAAATTATGTTGTCATTGACATTTTTAGCCTATATAGTGATATTATTTTGACCATTATTTTGTTTATTTTTTGACCAAAATACATCTTTACATGGTATTAATGATCGCAATTTCAATTCATATTCAAAATATAGGTCAAAAATCAAGTCACATATTATGTTCATATTCTAGTTGAAAATAAACTTAAAAAAAATTATGCATAAAACTATACTTTTTCAACTGGACTAAGTTGAAAGTAAGGTAAAAAAGAAGGCTTATGGTTGCAGTGGTTTAGGAAAAAAGATTAAGAGAATAGTAAATACCATCAAATAACCATTCAATAAGGAATCCTTGACATTCATGCACACCCTAAGGGATATATTTGGCTAGAGAAACCAATCAAAGAATTTGAAATCATCCAAGAGCACTAATCATATCAAAGTAATAAGTTGAAAGGATTATCAGATGCAATGATGAGGCTTTAAAATATAGTTGGATCCCCAAACCCTAAGGCCTTGGATTTGTTGAGGGACTTAATAGTTCCTCAATGGAGTTACCAAATGAATCAAATTCCCAATGGATTGACAAGAATCCACATGAAAGATAGAGGTAATTTGATTCACAAAGATCATCTAACTATAAAACAAATACGCCAATATGACCTATAGAAAAATATAAGAATAATGGAAGACACACATGCATATACATAAGTTCTATTATCCCTTCAATGATACAACATTTCACCTATGATTAATCTCCCATAATACACCCTGTTGGAAAGATCTCTTCTTCCTTTTTATATATTTACGATGTAGCTAATATATTAATAATATTGACAAATTCATAGATGATTTTCTCCTATACACTTAATAATTAAATAAATGAATAATTATCTCCTTAAAACCATGTCTAGGCTCCATTTTTGGTTTGACTTGATCTTCTACTTTCATGCACTTGAACCTAGTAGAAGTAACCTCTAAGCCCTCCAAATTTGAGCATCATGACAAATTCAACATGTATATTCCTTGTATAGAGGCCTGAAACTTCCATATGCCCAATATTCATCTCTCCTAGTGTAGGATGCATCCAATACTTCACAGTTTGAGTAGTTAAATCCAAACTAAAAAAATGAGCACTTGGATTAAAATGTGATCTACTTCATTGCTATTTATTTAGTGTTGTTATGAAACCCTTAGACTCTATATTCTTTGATGAAAAATTATGGATAGGTACAAGAATAACTTCCCTACAAGATACCCAAATTTTAGATCCAAACTCATACCTCTATTGAAAAATATAAACACATGAAAATGCATTGCATTGAGGTTAGAATATGTTCTGAAACATTTAAAATCAATAATGTTTTAGCTCCACACTCATATATTTAAGGTTGTAGAATGGTTTAACATTGAAACCATGTCACTCCTAATGAAACACACCATGATTTTTCCATCAAGATCAATTTGAGGCTTGGACATAAACCCTAAAATAAATATTTTTTGATGAAATTTTCTGAGTAAGTAAGAATATGTCCCGATCTACAAAATATCCAAATTTCAAATCCATAATCTAATATATAAGGTTATGGAATGACCAAACACTAAACCCTTGTTATTGTCCATTAAATGAAAATTGTGTTTTCCAATGTGCTTTGTTCATGAATTGGACATGACCCTTAATCTCAATATTTTTTAATGAATTTTGTGAGCTAGTATATAATTTTTTTACTATAACATATCCAAAACTAGTAGCAAAACTCAAAGGCTTGAAGTTCAATTGTGTGACGTTTGAAGCTATTACACAACCCTTAAGCTCAATATATTTTGAGGAAATTTTATGGGTAGGTAGATGAATGCTCATCATTTACAACATGTTAAAATTTTATATCAATAATCAAAAGTCTAATATTATAGAATGAGAAAATGTCAAACACCTATCACCTCTAATGGCCAACAATATAAATGAGACCTCGAGAAAAAAATAAAAAATATTAGTGATATATATTTAATCTAATGATATATGTTTAATCTAGATATCTAATGAGACACATATTTTTGTACTCATGAATTATTTTTTGAGATACATGACCTCCAAGTTTCTCAAATATTCAAATATAAAAGGAAATATTTAAAAAAAAAAAATGTACTTCATGTCCACCTAACATACGCCTCCCACTCAAGAAAACTAGACAATGTGTCAAAATTTACAAGAATAATATGCATTTTATGAATATAAACACCTTATGTTCACACGTTTTCAATTTTGAACATCACTTTTTCATTCTTCTATTTTATCTTAGGATTGTAAACTTTCCAATGGGAAGATTAACACTTTTATAATTCTACCATGCTCACATTTACATGGAAATATGAGAGCATTTTTTACTAACCACTATTGAGTCAATTCAAAAACAATATGTTTGTGTTATTTATAAACACACATGTTTTTTATTTAACTCAACTAAAGTAATGAAATAATTAAATTTTTTCTTTTGGAACACCTAACTTTGTTATCTCATATAATTTAAAAAAACAACTTGTTTTTGTTATTTATAAACACACATGTTTTTCTTTAACTCAACTATAACACATAAAAAAATAAATTTTAAATTTAATTGTGTCTTTTGAGGTACCTAACTTAGTGATCTTACCCGTATGGAAATATCTCAACCATATGGAGAGGTCAATCCCCACTCCCCCGATGGATTTTAAGTACATTATTTTATGAACTAGTTTTGGATATAATAAATAGATTAGTTAGTTAAAGAATTGTAATATTGGATTTGAAGTTTTGAAACTTGTAACTTTTCGCAGAATGGTTTGTTGGAATTCTAGTATATGATGGATGGTTTTATGGAATTCTTGTGAACGATAAATGGTTGGTTGAAATTATTTCATCAGTAATTTTAAAATAATTTTTAATTCATGATTTTTGTTTTTATACTTCAAATGATATATATGTTTTGTTGGCTAGCAATCAAGAATGTATTGTGCAATGACGTTATTATTAATATGGTTTCATTTTCTTGTTATGAATGTAACACTCTCTTCCACATTGAATTGAGTTGTTACATTTTGCAGTGAGGTTATTATTAATATATATATATTTTTTATTGATCAATATTGAACTATTTTTATTATTTTTAAGGGGTTTAAACTTTTTTTTAGAAATGTATTTCAAAAATTGTTCTTAAAAAAATTGTAAATTTTGAATTCATTTGTCATTTACAAAGGATAACAAATATTATTAATTTATAAAGAAAGGGTTACATTTTCAATAACCAAATAGTGCTCTAACACTCAACTCTTGAATGTTCAACAATCATTGTATTGTCAACAATAAATGAGGATGGATGAGAATGATGATAAAAATTTAGGATTAAACACCCATTACCTTCCTTTCACATCTAAATACTAAAATCATCTCAATTCTCAGTAACTCATCTATTCCATGATATAATTTATCATTCCACAATATTAAATCCATTACATAGCTCACACCCACATAATCCTACAACCATATCGGTGCATCTACCATGTTAAGTGTAACTTAAATATTTCAAGAGAAGCTTAGATACCTTGTCTTTATAAATCCCCACTTGAATCCATGTGATCATCATTGATCTGAAAATTCATATCACATTTACTAGCCATACTTAAGTTTTGGATCCCACACTTACCATAATTACATTTATTTTTTTCTCTTTGCCTCAATGCTTAACTATATGAAACACCAAAACAATTAGTCATGGGTTATGGGTGTAAATTATAAAGCATTGGCATATATATATATATATATGGGTTATGGGGTGTAAATTATAAAGATTGTTATTATATATATATATATATATATATATATATATATATATATATATATATATATATATATATATATATATATATATATATATATATAACATGCTGATTCATATTTATTATTTCACATAGGTAGTGTTACGTGTCTTTTCATCATCAATCATGATGTTATTATATCATTGGTATTTAATATTTGATTATTATTTGATCACATTCATTGGCTATTGGATCTTCATGGAATCCCATTATTGCAATAATACTTAATTGGAACACATGTTCACATAATTAATACTTGACTGTAATGCTCTCAACACTTCACCAACCTGAGCATGTTTGGTTAAGCTCATGGTAAAGCTAATGCATAGTTTTTCTTTGTTTTACACAAAAGTCTCAATGATTTTGTTTGAGATAAACAACTCAATTAAACTCAGTGAAAATATCGTTATCAACATAACAAAACCTAAAATTGGAATTATAGTAGTGAGAAATGCATTATGTTTATTCATTTTTCTACATGGTAAAATCCTCACTAGGTTCTCCATATCGATCATTCTCCTTTTCTTGATTCTATGCATCGTTATCTACCACACTCTTTCACTTTCTTCTTGTTGTTTTTATCAACATTGAAATTTAAAGTGTGAAAATACTTTCACTATCAAATGTTTTGATCTAATTCCTTCGTAGTTCTTTTTCCCTATGCCTCATCCCAAACTCAAGATCAACTAGATGTGTACTTCACAACATTAATGCTTGGGGAAACATTTTTTACATGGTTTGAGAGATAAAGTGAATAATCAATATATTAGTGAGAATAACATTCTTGGTGTTCTTGATGAATAATTCCATTTAGCATTTTGTTCCTATGAATCTCACAAAGCTCCAAATCATAGACATCTCAAGCTAAATACTACACCATGGATGAAATCATGATAGATTTCCATGTCCAGGTAGGCTCTCTTTTGGGCTCTTATAGTGTTTTGATACAATTATTACACCTCAATAAAGTGCTAAATTTATTCTTTTATAATGAGATTGCAATGAACATATCAAATGTTCTTGGGAGTTCAGATAACACTAAGATATGAACCTAAGGTGAAATACTCACTCATTATATGGACACATAGAACAAATCTTTTTTATATAGATGTCTACAAATTCTCTAATTTTAACATTATGTTCCAAGCTTTATATTATCATTTTTAATACTTTGAAATTATCTTTAAAAAAACAACTACCCCTCAATTTTTATAGAAATTTATTTACTTTTAATGTACATATAATGCATTAGAAAATTAAATTTGAAATTATAAAAAAAAAATGTTATTCTTTTTTATTAAAATTATAATTTATAAAAAAATTGGAAAAATTAAATTTTATTTAAAATAATTTATATTATAAAATATATATTTATTTCATTATTCTTGTTAGTTGAAATATCTGAAATATCGTTACTTTTACAACTTTTCATTATGAAAGACTTGAACTATTTGAAATTAAGACTAGTCTTTCAAATCTGATAACTAGTCCGTTTTCAAAAATTTAATCACTAGTCCTTTTCCTCATGGGGAAGGTTGCCCTGTCTTCCACATTAAATTGAATTGTTACATGACCTTCTCTCTGTCATCGAAGTCATCGTGTCATGGAAATCATGAGGACATTATTCAAAGTTATGAGGTGATTTGTCTTGTAAAAAAATAATATCATCTACTTAGTAAAAGGTATATGTTGCCTTTGATGGATTAGGATCTTCAAATCAATCACAACATCAAAGATTGTTTTATGCAATTTGCATAAAAATGTACTGTACTTAGATGTAAAATTCTTAGAACAACCTAAGGTATCAAATGAACATTTAAATATAATTTTCTTATACCAATCTAAGACCTAAAACCTTTGTGCGTGGCTTTGAAATGCCCCACAAATGTGCATGTGAATTATTGTAACTGTGCGTGGCTTTGTGATGGCCACATATGCATGCGGATCGTTGCAATTGGCATTTATAAATAGAGATTAATGCAACAGCTTTGATCATAGCTTCTTGTGTGTTCAGATGTATGTTTGCTCTCTGAATTTGATCATAGCTTCTTGGGTGTTCAGATTTATGTTTGAATTTGATCATAGCTTCTTGTGTGTCAGATTTATGTTWGCTCTCTGAATTTGGTCATAGCTTCATGTGTGTTCAGATTTATGTTTGCTCTCTTAATTTTTCTCAGTAGTACGCACATCTGTAAGCAGCCAGCGACCATGGCCGAAGAGCATGTAAAAGTAAAGATGCTGTGTACTTCAACAGTGGTACCGGCTGTCCCCACTGTGAAGCGTAGCATGTTCCTCTCCAACCTTGACTTGATTTGGATTCCCATCGCTAACTCTCATTCCGTTCTGTTCTATAAAACAAATCCAGAGATGGAATTTACTACGGTCACGGATATGCTAAAGAGAAGCCTCTCGTCAGTTCTGGTGGACTTCTATCCAGTTGCAGGCCGGTTGAGCACCAAGGCATCAGGAGAAACGGGTCGGCCTGAAATTGACTGCAACGATGGCGGGGTGGAATTCGTCGAGGCATCGATTGACATGGATATTGAGGACCTCGAAGAAGATGAGTTTCGGCACAAAAGCTTTTTCAAGGAACTTGTTCCGATGCGTGATGGTTCCAAGCATGAAAACTACGACGGGCCGCTTTTCTCGGTGCAGGTATTAGAATTGTTTTGGTGTAATTACTTAAAGATGTAAGTTTACTTACTACAGGATTTGAATCAATAACTTGAATGGATTGAAACTGATACTGAGGGATGATTTTAAGGATGGTTTAATCCATAGCAAAATTTTGCCCCTGAAATCATCTCTATCCATAATTTACTCCTAAAAAAACCTAATGTAGCCACTGTTTTCTCTTTGAATTTCCTACTAGTTGCTACCACTATAAAATCTCTGATCCTTCCTCCTCTTGGTTGTTAGTTTTTTTAATTCAAAGTATGGAAATTATTTGATCTGTTTGGTGTATTGCAGGTGACTGGTTTTCGTGGAGGCGGAATCTGCATCGGATCCTCCATTCATCACGTTGTTGCAGACGGGAGTTCCTTTTGGCATCTCATGTTTTGCTGGGCGGAATGTTGCAGGGGATCTCCTGTTTCCAAGAAACCTGAGCACATGAGAACAACCTTCAAGCGCGAAGAGAAGATTGATTGTGCAACGACCAACATTTCTTTCAGCGCTGAAGAAGTAGTCATCAATAATATTGAGGGAGCGCAGATTTTCAAGTTTGTGCGAGATGATTTACTAACCAAGGATGTGGAAATCAACGTCAGCAAAAGCGAAGCCGATAAGCGCAGGTTGCTCGAGTTCATATTGAAAGACCAAACAGAGGACCTCGAGATTTGCAGTTTTCATTTCAATGAAGAAATGATTGAGAAACTGAAGGAACGAGCCGGCACTTCGAGTTCGTTTGTGGCAGTCAGTGCGCATTTTTGGATTTGCGTAACGAGAGCTCGAGAAGTCCCAGACAATGAACCCGTTGGTTTTGGAATGAGTGCTAATAGCAGAGGCCGAGTAAAACCTCCGTTACCCCCAACGTTTTTTGGCAACTGCATATGCATGGGCTTTGCCCAAACTACAGCGAAACAGCTTCTGGGGCAAGATATCCGCTTCGCTGCCACTCTCATCAAGGAGCTCATCAAGTCCTGCTCCTCGGAGGGGCAGGTCGATAATCTCATAGATTGGGTTGATTGCCGCCTTGGAAGCGGGAGCCCTCTTCCAAGTTTAGCACTAGAAATCATAGGAGGCCGTTATTTTGTTGTCGCAGGGAATTCTCCCAAATTTCCTGTTTATGAATTAGACTATGGATGGGGGAATCCACTGAATGCGCAGATTCCGACGCTAAATGGCGTTGGAGCGATGATGTTGTTCCCAGGAAGAGACGATGGTATCGATATCCACACTCGCCTTCCTCCCCGGCAGATGGAAACCTTGAAACAGATCCTCATGATCATCCCCGATTGAATATTCCTTGCCTGAATCTGTGTCTGTGTCTGTGCCTGTGCCTCCCAATCTATGTGTTGAGTGTCAGTGTGAGAATGATATGTTTCCATTTCAATCAGTGATAATAAAGATATGAGGATGATATGGTTAAAACGGTCTTCTTACTCTCAATTATACACATGCAAAGTATAATCCTCCATTTTTTTGTGATCTCCAAACCTGTCTGAACGCCGTTTAGGGTTAGGGTTTATGTTTTTGGATAACTTTTGTTTTCCACATTATTTCATGTGTCAGATATTGTAAAAGTTTTAGGTTTTTGTTGGAGATCTTTTCGTCCCGGCATTTATTTGATTTTATGATTCTACCAATAATATGAATGTTAACATTTAACTAAAACACTCAATTTTACACCAAAGTCTGTATTTTCTGACTTGAATTGAAATTGCGTCGTTGCCGTGAAAAGGAAATCTCAACGGTTAGCTTGACGGGATGGCTATGGTTGACGCAATAGTGCGGCTGATTTTGGATTTCTCTTTTGTTATTTAAAAGTTATTTGAAAATAATGATGTCGTGTAAATTTATATGTGAAGTGCAATAAATTACACATTTTCTTCGTGATAATTGAGAGGGATCAACGCTCTAAAGTGCAAACTTGCAGTAAAAAAAAATACTTTATTTTTAATTTATATACACTTCTACTCAACAAATACATATATTTCCATATCTAATAAAAAAAAGTTACTAATTTGTTTTCATTGGAATTTGTGTAATTTGTATTCTCTAAATTGTATATTTGATTTTATTATAAAATTAATTGCATTCTTAAAACATGCTACAAATAGAAAAATGTATTAGCATATATCACATTCACAAAAATATCATTTCATATTACACCTACAAGATTAAAAATACATTAATAATCTATATTAGTTACTTTTATTTTATAAAATCATCCTCAATTTTTTTGTTTTCCACTTAAATAACTAATTTCTTATTTTAATTCAAAACATATATTATGAGAACATTAGTTTTTATGGGGAAGAAATTTGTGTTTCCATTTCTTCTACTTTATCCCTGCAAAAGGAGTGGTTTCTCATTGAACACTTATGAATTCTAAATTACCTCATTAGGTGAGTCTTTGAACTTGATTCCTTCATAAATTTCATCTCTTAATTTTATTTAAATTTTTTTTTTTGTTAAAAAATAGCTAAAATATAAAAATAGATAACTTATAGTAAATGTCTACACATAGACAGAGACAGAGACACGTATATTTCATATAAACATTGTATTTTCATATTAAAATTATTATTTATTTTAAAAATTTAAGCGATAATAACTTATGTAAGTAAAAAAATAATGAAAATTATTATTAACATAAGGTTGATATCTTCTTTGTAAAAGGATAAATTAAAGGATATTGAAATTAACTTAAAAAAATAAAGGACATTGCAATTAATATAAAGTAAAGTTGAGATTAGTAGAACGTATTTTTTTTTAAGGTTGATATCTTCTTTGTAAGAGGATAATATTGAAATTAACGTAAAAAAAATTAAAGGACATTGCAATTAATATAAAGTAAAGTTGAGATTAGCAGAACTTATTTTTTTTACATAATGATAGATTGAAAATATCAACCTTGAGTTTTGCACTATAAAGCTTTTACAAAAGTAAAAAACAAAATTATTATTTAAGAGTGAATATTAAAAATAATAGTTGTTAAAATTAGATGAATACATTCACATGAAATTTCAATGAGGGAGATATTGTTTTTTGGATGGATTATATTTTTTTTATTTTTTTTATTTTTCAATGTCATGTTATATATTGAATTTGGTTTATTGAATCTTAAGAAGGTAATGAATTATTTGTATTTTTTTGGAAAATTATTTTTGTTCTCCAAAATAATAAAGAGAAATGTTACGAAGATCATCATGATTTTTTTTGAGTTAGAAGGCTAGAAAGGTTGATAGTGTGACACATATTTTGAAATTGAGATCTAATGTTGGGAAATCTAATAGAAAGTGTTTTTCATCTTTTACCTTCTTAGTGTCACAAAGATGACAAATTATTTCATCCCAGAAAGTTTTTTGAGTTGATTTAATTCTTTTAACACTAGTCAAAATAAAGATACACTTTTGATCTTCTAAATTAGGGTTGATTACCTCCTTATAGTATCTTAGTTTTATTTTATCCTCTAATTCTGTATTGCATCACAATTTCTCCTTAAATTTACATGAAATAATATTTTTAATATTATTCTTATTCTACAAAATGGTATCGTCCTTTATTTTTCAATGATTTAGCCAAGACTAAGCATCTTTATGGCATCCCCGCTTGATCTGAAGGTGATTTTGGGTAGAGTTTGAAGAAATTTTTGGAAACCTCTTGTATTCCATGTTGTTTAACTTGTTCTTATACATAAGGTATCTAGTCATAGTCATGCTCTCAATGGGGGAAATGATTGCTTTTATGAGGAAGAGAGTATATGGTGTATTTCCTTTAATTGTGATATTATAAGTTATAAAATTCTTTGGATATGCTTTATTTGTTTCCGTGATTATCTAGAGATACTACATCTCCTTTAATTGTGATATTATAAGTTATAAAATTCTTTGGATATGCTTTATTTGTTTCCGTGATTATCTAGAGATACTACATCCCCAAACTTCACATCCATATAAAATAACAGGGTGATGAGAGGCTCAAAGATGAGTTTTTTCTTATCCCATATCCAAAGGTCCATAATTTACAATTGTTTTCAAGCCCATAATAATCCTTCCACCCTCCATTTATCATTTCCTCAATACTATAGTTTCAATTGATTTTTTGATGAATATTGATTCCAAGATATTTGTATGAAGGAACTTCCTCTGTATTGTTGTTGTCATATATGAATTGTTGTCATATATGAAAGTATCACGACTGATCTTTTTGGATTTAATTATTATAAATTTTGTTTTTTCGGTGTTAACATTCATACCTATACTAGAGCATAAATCTTTGAGGATTCATAGTTGCTTCCCAACATCATAGGGACTCCTCACCATAAGAACAATATCACCAACGTAAAGAAGAATAATGATGACTATACTTGTGACAATTGGGTCAACACAACCTGCTTCTTCCAAACAATCTTATAACTTGTCAATGTGTGTGCCAAAAAGGGTAGGAGATAGCCTTAATTTATTCCGAACAAACCTTAGTATTCCTAAAGTTGGCATGAACATTCTCATATAACCTTATCGCAACAACCCTCAACTCAAAAGGAACTTTTATCTCTTCCAACATATTCCAAAGGTTCAACTCAAGCAGTGTGTCAAAATCTTTTCTACAGTAAAAACAACAACAAAAGAGATTGGTTTTATTACTATGACACTCCTCTACAATGATCCTAAGTGTAACAAGGTGGTCCATAGTTAAATGATAGCTCCTAAATCCGACTTGGCCTTTAACTCTTTTTCTATGGCTTTTTAGTTGTGTGTTAATCTTCTTTTCCAAAATAATTTCCTACAACTTGAATAAAATGGGGCTAATCATAATGGTCTTATAATTAGAGGGATTGTTTTTATCTCTACTTTTAAAAATGAGTACAATGAGGATTTTCATCCAAGGTTTAAAGAAGTCATGCTTGATTGCTAAATTGAAGAGTTTGTGTATGTGAAGAATGAGAATAGACCCTTCAATTTTTAAGATTTTAGCTTAATAGCCTTCAATATCCTTAACTTTCCCTTTTACAAGTAAATTAACCCCAAACTCTATATCTTTTATAGAGAAAACTTTATATGCTTTCTTACATACTTGTCACCCCCACTTTCTTAATATTAGAATAAATTTACATGTTATTACTCACCAAATGTTACATTTCATAACATATGTGAGAAGTAGGCTAAGACTATGCATAAAATGAGATAGGTAACGTGCTTAGTGTATTGAAATTTTTTAACATATAGAAATAAAGAAAGTGACCAGTTGTCATTGAAAACATCATTTTGGTTTCAAATATAATGTTTTTTTTTCTTTCTTTTTATGAAGATAAGTTGCACAACTTGATAGCATAATTAATTCATAAAAAGTAGAAAATATGATGTTTATAAAAACATTTTATGTAATTATATTGAAATTTATGATTTACATTTAAATGCAGATGCTTTCCTGACTATCAATAGTTTTCATGAGGCATGGAAAGAGGAGATTTTGTATCAACATTCGATCTCATAAAGGTTCACCATTTCCAGATTGAACTTGTGGGGACCTCAATTACAGTTGAAGTAGTATATGTAGGTGATCCTACAAGGTAGGTTCCACATTCTCCAATTGATTAGGCGTATAAAATGTGCATAAACATTTTCCCAAAAAAATTGTATAGATATATATTGATGGATAATTTAAGGAGATGTATTTTAATTTTGAAGTTATCATAAATTGAGAGTGAGATTTCCTCAAGTTTTTTCAATACAAAAAATGGTTTTTGTGTCAAAAAGCTACACATAATAAATTCAGAATTAATATAGATTTTAAATTGGTTTTACACATAACTAACTAATAATTTCACCATCAATCCATATTTCATCTTTAAACTTCATAAAAATATAAAATTTAATATTTAAAAAAATATTACTTAAAATATCATTTTAATTTAACTAAATTAAACTTTTTATTATTTAACTCGACGTCTTTTAAATCTATAATAAATACTTACAATAATAAATAACTTCTTTCTAAATAATTTTACAAATTAACTTTCTAACCATTTTTCTCTTACAATTTTTTCTAATAAAACATTGCAACAAAGTTAGTCTCAACTCAAGGAGGTACGATATATTTGCGAACGAAAATATTTAGGAATATTTTTTAATGATTGAAAAGTTTAATTTTATTTATTAGTGAAATGTTCAATGAATATGCATTAGTTAAAAATCTTTTATATAATTGATTAAAATATATTTAACATTGCAACAAAGTTAGTCTCAACTCAAGGAGGTGCGATATATGCGCGAACGAAAATATTTAAGAATGTTTTTTAATGATTTAAAAGTTTAATTTTATTTATTAGTGAAATGTTCAATGAATATGCGTTAGTTTAAAATCTTTTATATAATTTAGTTTAAAATCTTTTATATAATTGATTAAAATATTTATTAATCTATATTAAAATGACTCACTCAAACTATTTCTTAATAAAGATCTTCCGTATTTCTTAGTTAATTTGTCAATTCATAATATTGTAAGAGTTTAGAGAAATGGACCTTTTAAGGGATACTTCAATATCCATAATTGGAATGTCTAAACTTAAATTTTGATAAAATTTTACAATCCAATTTAATTTTTCTATTCAAAAGGAAATCATAGTGATAATTAAAATATAAAAATACGCTTGAATTGTATATATTATATATATAATTTTTATTTATGAAAATTTTGTATAAGTATATGTTAATGTAGGTGTAGAGTTTTAGGGCTAAATGATGGTATGTTTCTATACCCATGTAAAGTATAACTTTGTTAGGATATTTAAACACTAAGGAATTAAGTTAAGATCAACTTGGTCTAATATGTTTTTAGATAAAATGTGTTTCTTTAGTGTGTTTTCTTACTATGCATTTGTAGTTATCTAAAATGATGATCATTATATGTTCTAGACATAAAGTGATTCAATGATTCATCTTCTCTTCAATATTAACAACTATATTTATATGTGGTGTAACCCTCTATTGGTCCATGATCTCTATTTGAAGAGCATGGATGGTTATTTGTCAATGGTCAATTGTGAGAAACTCGTATGTAATTTTTTTCCTTTTGCATTAATATATTGTCTCAAGTGGCCATGTTGGATAGGGTTGTGGATTGTTTCCCTCTTTGAGGGGTTTAACCACATAATACAGTAGTATACTAATATTTGATCTATTTGTATGATTGGTTGTTTAAGGTGTTTGATATGTGTGGAAATACCATGTTTGTAGAATAGGGAATCATAGCCCATATGAAGATTCACTTCCATTGTTGATCAAGTTCTTGAACTTGTGTCACTACATGCATCAAAGAATTTCTAGATTTTGCTAAATTTCTATTCATTTCTTAGATAAAAGAGTTAAGTTCCATTGTGTTATGAGTGTTTCTTTCAGTTGGAAACACTTTTCGTTTCACCCAAAAAGGTTTCTATTTGTCCAAGATACAACCATTTTGTAAGATTCAGAGGTATAAAGTTTCAATATGTTTTTTTTTTTGTTTTTTTTATATACATTGTGTTAATATTTTATTTTGTTTTGTTTATATTTATAGTTTGCTACCTAGTCTAAATAGAACTAAAAGTGTTATTTTTTTTTGCATATACTCTTTGCTTTGTGCTCCATGTAATCTCAACAAATAAAAAAAAGAGAGAAAACTAGCATTTCATTAAGGGAAATTTGAGGTTTAAAATGGGCCTCATAAAGAAAATAATAAATAATAGTTAAAATAATAAAATAAAGGTTATGAATTTTCAACAATAAAGAAAGAAAACTACTTTTTTCAATCATATTTTCCACTTATCTCCTTATAGGCTTTCTCAAATTTCAAGTGTAGGCACTCGTTGGATGCATAATTGAATTCCACATCCAATGAGTACGCAATCTGCATACTTTTGAAAGGCCCATAATGAGATAAACTAGAAATACAAGTGTGAGTAATGGAGGCCAACGTGGAATCTACTCGGTACCATGGTGGGTAACAGGGAAGGACAACTAGCAAGAGGTATAAATTCCACATACAAACTCCAATTGAGGTGATTTTTACACCCTTGGGAAGTTTTCCATGTGTAGAAAAAAATTAAGGGGTTGGGAGTTATGCTCACAAAGTTTTGTCAAGCTCAAAAAGTGTCTTTTGATGCCCCAAATTGACTCTAGAAGGTTTTGGACCCGAAATCACCAAATTGGGACTTGCCTCTAAAATGGGCCTTACAAGCCAATTCCTCTAATTTTTCCACCCAAAAAAGTACCAAGGTAGATGACAAATTATCTAACAAAAAATGCACTTCTCACTTTTAGGTTGTAATGATGTCCTTTCTCATCAGGAATTTGAACCCATACTTCACTACTAAATATACGAAAGTGACTTACATCTAATTTAATTTTACTCCATGCTTCTTTTGGTGTTATATTTTTTAAAATATTTATGGGAGTGTGATTGACTATGTAATTGACACAATGTCTTCTATCAAAAGACAAATTATACATATCAACATATACCAATATTTATTAATAAATACAACTTGAGACAATATGACACTTTGATCCTTTGAAAGAATGTGATGTAGATTATGACAAGATGAGTCAGAGCACAAGCTTCTCCAGCTGCGGCTAGGGTTTTCCCCAGCTGTCATCCTGGTTCATTGTCGTTGCACTCGCCTATGGAATCCTTCGACCATGTCCATGTTGTCTACTCATGGGACTTTGGAACCCTAGAGTCTCATATTATTCTCTGTCGCCACATTCATCTTTATAAACATCCGTCGTCATATCGGGTTGAATGATCGATGGTCTGTGGAACCTTGGATCGTCTTTGGATTATGGTGATGTGTTGGTAGCAGCTTTCATTGGTCGTAGCTAGACTCTTGAGTATCATGGTAAATCCCTCCATCGAAGTGGGAAGGTGTGTCAAGCATGTTTATTCCATCTCCTGTCTAGACTTATTAGGGAACTATGTGGCAAAAAACAATTCTATCATTTTGACAGAGCGTGGTTTATTCGGTAATTTCTTAGTCATTTGGCCCAGTCCTAAGGTCACTCTTGAATGAATTTATGATAATTGGCATGTGCAAGACCCTCTAGCCTTTTATTGTGGGAAAGTATTTTATGTATTTATTTTTAAAACCATTGAAGATTGGGACCATATCTTCATATCTAGCCCTTATTTCTTAGGATCCAAGGGAATGTTTCTTTCCCACTAAACCCTTGACTTCAACTCAGATATGGATATATCTTCTACTTCAGTTTGGATTAGAATTCTTCACCTCCCTCTTATTTTCTAGGGTGAAGCCTCCTTCGAAGCCATAGGAAATAAGATGGGTCAATTTATAACTCATTCTCAACCAAAGGACAATACCTACACATGTGCCAGAATATATGTAGACATGGAATTTCCAAAGGGATTGCCAGAGGCGATTTAGCTCAATATATATGGTTGGATTCATCTTCATGCCCTGGAATACAAGAAGGTTCCTTTCAAATGTAACAATTGTCATGAATATGGGCACTTTGCCAAAAGCTTCCCCAAAGCTAAAGAAACTCAGTTGTTGCAGAATAATGTGGATCAAGGATTCAAGCATATTTCAAGAAAGTGTAAGAAACAACAACCCAGGGGGGATCAAACTAACCACAGGTCTCATGCTTGCCCATCTATTGCCTCCAACAATAGATATGAATCTTTGGAATCTCAAGACAAATAATCAAAGGACTTTGTGGAGGATGTTCCTCATCAAAATAATCTTGAGATCAAATCTGAGCAGCCAATAAAAGAAAAAAATAATCTTGAAAACTCAGCTAAAGGTAAGGAGGTCCTGAGTGGGGGAAGTGCTTCTTCGCATGGAACAAATCCTATGGATATGCGTCCAGTTGGGGTTTTCGATGCTCCCCTCGATCCTTCTATGAGAGTGGAGATGGGAGATGCACAGGAGGGAGAATGCAATACGCCTAGGCTAAAATCCAATTGTAAATGTAAATATAAATATGCTTATAGGCTGGTGAGCCAGATTATTATAGGCTAGAATGTTTATATGATTATTAGGCTAAGGAGCATGGATGCTAAAGGCCATCATACCTATATTTTAATTGTATATCATACTCATATTATTAATTAAGTATACCATTGCATGCAGATCGACCAAACAAAAGAGATGGGGGGATAAACTCCACTAGAAAGGGGTAAGGGAGATAAGAGTTTAGGAAAGGGGATAAGTTAAGGGGGCTTAAGCCCAAAGGAATATTTTATTAATATTCCTAAAGTCTAAAGTCTAAAGTATGGGATATTCATTTTATCCTAAGTCCCTAAGGGGGAACGTATCACCATGAGGGGCATGCAGTTCCCAACATGACAAGTGTCAAGTTGGGAACATGCACATATATTTGGGGGAAATTAGTCATTTTCCATTCATTCCTTTAGCATTGTTACCATTATTCTCTCCTACCATCCGAACTTTGTTGTGGCCATCACCATACATGTACTTGGGAAGCTCGGTGTTGTAGAAAACGAGGAGCCTAGTTTGACTGCAGGATGAAGAGGCGAGTTGTCAGGCCCGTTGTCGAAGAAGCGGGTTTTTAGGCCTGTAGGCATCTCTCTTTGGGTGAGATATTTTATATGCCGAAGAAGCAGGTTTTCAAGCCTGTGAGTAGTTTCTCTAGGCAAGAAACTACTCGGAATTATTCCCTAGTGCATTGGGAAATGACTACAAGGCTCTGAGACTTCCTGTTCGGAATGTTGTTGAAGCCCCAGAAGGGAAGTGGGGTAGTCACGGGTCTGTTAAGAAGAGAAGGGGTACACTTCCTGGGGTGGGATAGGCATGTGGGGAATGAGAGACTGTAGGCTAGTTGCAGCAGTTGGGCACCTTGGACTGCGCAATTATGTTACTTGTCAGACCTTAGACTAGCTTAGTATTCCCTTTTCCCTGGTAGAGTTTAGCTCTAGCTCGAGGGCGATCCATTGCTGAGATTACGAGTAGTGTGGTCTATGGCTGGGAGGAACGTGGAAAGTCTACACGTAGTTGATGATATTTTTATCAAAGATAAGTGTCAATTGTGTGTTAAATTATGTGTTGCATCATTATTTATGCTTTTTTTTTTATGGGTTTTTCCTATGTATGTTGCATGTGTATTTATATTATTATTCTGTATGAATATATGTATTTGCAGAGTATCTATATGTTTCAATTTGGTGTACAGTTTGAATTTTTCGTGTGGCATAGACCAACAGGTGGTTGGGGATGCTACAATATGGTATCAGAGCCCCAATTTTCAACGTTGAGTCTGGATGGGTCGAGCAAGTTGAATTAAAGTGAAATTTCAGAGAATTGATTTCAAATTGGCCAAATTTCAAGTTACAATGCATCCATGGTAAAAATAAGAAGCATTTGCGTGGAATTGGGAAAAAACCCCAATTTTTGTTGTTAAATTCAAGGGAAATCTAAGAAATTTGGCCAAGTGGTGAGATATTCTTAATTTAATATATGTTCTATCAAATTCATACCTTGAATTGGTTGAATTTGAAGTTACAGGGTGCTAGGAGGGCATTGAGAGAACACTTTGATTGTGTTTGAAATATCATGAAGTGTAGCAGTTCGAGAAATCAAGCAAAGGCCAAGGAGTCGACCCTGCAGTGGAGAGATCAAGGGTCGAGCCTTTGAAAGATTGAGAAATCCTTTGTTTGAGGGAAGCAGAGCTACAGAGGAGACAAACCACAACAACCATTGATTTGGGATGAAATATTAGATCTGGGTCGTTGGATCAAACCCATATGAGAGGAGAGCACATTACAGAGGAGATCAGATCCCAGTCGTTGGATCTGAGCACAAGAGAACAAGAACCATCGATTGTATTTCTCAAGCCTTAAGTCTTGGCCAAAGTGGAGTGGATCTCAAACATAGATCCCATCATGGAACGTGAGCCATAGATCTCACAATTCAAATATTCGACACTTCGAGAAAAAAATTGACCCTTGTGTCGCTAGGAGGAGAAATCCCCAAAGCTACAAAGTCCTCGAGTGAATCTACATCGTAGATCACTAGGAGAGTGTGAGACGTTGGATCCTTGAGTGGTTCGACGACTCGTCACTCTGGGAGAAATTGGTTGTGGTTGTGCGGAGTGGATATTTCCTCGAAGTCCTGAATTCTGGAGTAAATCTTAACCATTGGTTGTTGGGTACACATGTCTATAGATTTCCAAGTATTCAAAAATTCGGCTATCCAGAGGATTGTGGGTGAAATTTATTTTGGTGTGAAAAGTCTCGAACCTCCAAAGTACCGAAATTAATCCTAGTCGTTGATCAAAGGAGAGTCTCAATCATAGATATTCTCCCTTTGCCAATTTGACATTCAACAGTTCGGGAGTGTGGTAGTCGTCTGGAGAAAGAAGTCCCGAAGCTCTGAAGTATCGGAGTTAATCCTAGTCGTTGATCAAAGGATATTCTTAGCCGTAGATATATTCCCTTCACCAATTCGACGTTCGACAGTTCAGGAGTGTGGTGGTTTTCTGGAGAGAGAATTTTCAGAGCTCTGAAGTACCAAAATTAATCCTAGTCATTGATCAAAGGATATTCTTAGTCATAGATCTCCACCCTTCGCCAATTCGATGTTCAATAGTTCAGGAGTGTGGTGGTCGTCTGGAGCGAGAAGCCCCGACGCCCAGAGTTAATCACAGTTGTTAGCTGTGAGAGTAGTGTGATTCGTCAATTTCAGTTCGACGTTTGGTTTTTCGAGAGGTAGCGTGTGTTGGAGTCGAGAAACTTCTGAAGCCCAGAGTCCCGAATTTGATTTCATCCATAGATCAAGGAGCAAAGTGTGGACCATTGATCCTTGAACTCTTCGGGAGTTCGATAGTTCGGTAGCTTGGGATATTTACGTGTTGGAGTCATGGAAACTACCGAAGTCTGAAGCCCAGAGTCTTGAAGTGAATCTCCACCATAGATCGTGGTGCAGAGAAGAGAATCCCCACCAGCTGTCAAATCAAGCTATAATATTTTGGAGGAAGGATAGGGAGAATACCTACACTCGTCGGTCAAAGTCACTTTATGAACGAATTCGGTCGATAACCATTACAGGAGATTGGAGTGTTGAAAAGGTGAATGTTCACGGAGCGTCAAAGTCTTGGATCTCTGGATAGCGCATTTTAGTTGAGCGCTTGGTTCTAGCCCGCAGTCACGTGATATTTTCGCTGAATAAAAGGGGCTAGCACCTGTGGTTTTGATTTTAGGTGAAAGGGGATTAGAGTAAAGTGCCCACAAATTTTGTTGGACCTTCATAAAGAAATAAAAATGGCATGTGTACATTAAGAGAGGATCCAACACGGATCTGAGAGCTAATTCGGCTCCAGAAGAAGATCCTAAGACCAAAGGCAAGAACAACTTTCACAACTATCTAAGCTTGAAGTTCTAGAGGAAAATTCTAAACCACAATACTAAAGAAAATAATATGATTCCCTTAAGGGACTGGAATTCCTACCTTAAAATTATTTATGAGTTTTCTCTTGCCATGGACACCATTCCTATTGTCCCTCCAGAGGATGGTGTTTTTTCTTTGGATGACATAGAGTTTGGGGTTAAGCAACTTGCAAATGGGAAAGCTAAGGACATTGAAGGCTACCAAGCTGAAAATTTTAAATCGGAGGGCCTATCATCATCCTTCACATACACAAGCTCTTCAACTTAGTAGTCAAACATGGTTTCCCTAAACCCTGGATGCAAAGCCTCATTGTTCCTATTTTTAGAAATGGGGATAGAAACATTCCCTCTAATTATAGGACCATTATGATTGACCCGATTTTAG